>JAYJMG010153498.1:0-12671 GCA_036873935.1 Stomotoca atra
CCCCCCCCCCCCCCCCCCCCCCCCCCCCCCCCCCCCCCCCCCCCCCCCCCCCGCTAAAAAGAGGAAATACGGTACTTTATTTTCCAAATTTTAAAAATACGTTACAATATCGTTACCTGCGTAAAGACTATGCTGAATACACTATGTGAGGTTTCTTTAGAATCTGGATCAAGGGCTGCCAACCGGTTTCTACAGAGCAAGCAATGACATTAATAAATAATATTTCATATTCATACAAACCAACAAAAAATCGAAGACAAAAAAAGACATGTGAACAAAGAAAAACTGAATCAACAAAAACAGCTATCACCTGTTCTTTACACCTTTGCTGAGCAAGGCTTTAGCTTCATCCAGATCTGTCACTATATGGCGACTTAATTTATCAACATATATTCCTTTAACAGCATCTTCTTTAACTATAAGAATGGGAAATATCATCAACAAGAATGATAAAAGGAAAATATGATTTTTAATTTTAACGTTTGTTTACATAATCTCTAATTAGTGCAACCATGTGCAGCACATGTCTTTGAAAGCGATTAAATCAATTTTATGTGTGAAAAACTAAAAATAGCAATAAAAAAAACAAAAAATTTAATTACAGCTTCAAAAGGATCCTGATTATCCTCCATAAAGTGGTTGTGTCCATGTTTCAAGGAAGAGAGTTAAATTTAATTAATGGACTTTTTCATGAATAGCTACAAAAAATTTATGTTTCACATGTACCTATGCTTGTTAATGTCAGTATATGCAGGGACATATTGATGAAGAATATTAAATCATGTTATTTAAATCTTAAATATTTTTGTAAATTCTTTTAAAATTTTTAAAATTTTTGCTGTGGAAATTTTTAAACTTCTTTTTTATCATTTTTTTACTATTTTTAAGGAATACACACAATTCTCTTGCTTTGGTGTGTTAGTATGGATGGATTAGAGGAGGAAGCACTCGTTTTTGTTACAGTGACTATTTAAAGAATTTGAAAGTTTTCAGTAATCTGATGAAATAAGCAACTTTCTTTACTTGCCTTCATTTAGTCAGCAAGTGCATTGTGCAAACATTATACGGAAAAGAAAATGCAGAACTACAATAAATTCATGAAAAATAATGATTTTCCTTTTGCAACTTTTCCTTTGGTTGGTTCACTTGGTATGGTTCTCTTTGCTGTTTCTGTCATCTTTCATAGTGAAATGATTTTCACAACTTCTGTTGGCTTTTTTTATTTGAGAACAAATCCTTACCTTCACTTTGGAATGCAGAAGCTCTAAAGCCCAAGCTGTGGAAAAGGATCTGACCAGATGGCATGAAATATTTTGATGCGTATTATCGATGGACAAGGGCCATTGTGATTTTAATTTGGTTTAGTTCCATGTAAGCAAATTATTAGTTTTGATTCATATCAATTTTCCTCGACCATGTTGTGGACAGGCAAAATCGAAGTAGTTGGTCACCCTGAGCAGGTGTCTATTTTCCTCGTCATGTCTTTAGAGCTTTAACGCACTGGCAGCAAAAAGTATGATTTTTTGTTGCGATACACAGAAGAAGAATGAAAGAATATTATTATCATTCATGAATATTCTTCTGGTGTATACGGACGGACCTTTAAGAGTTGTTTCAGATAGTAAAAAATCTACCAATCAGAGTAACCTTATTTGAAATTTTTCAAGTGATCAATGAATGTTTAACCACAAAACAATAGCAGCAAGTGATAAGAAAATCATCAAGACAAACATCCTGAAAAGCTTCAAGCTTCCTGTGCTGTCATCAATCAGTTTGTTTCATTTGAGATAAAAATAGTTCAGATGGAAAATTACATAATAAATCATCTGTATTCATGAAGTTAACTTCCATATCTTCATATAAGTAGTCTTAATGCATGAATAATAATGGAGATACTCCTTATAATGATCTAAAGCCTGAAATACACTATCCAATTAGAAAAATTTTCTGCACACGTTATGGAAACCACGTTTAGTAAAGAACCGTTTCGCGCAAAAATGAACATGGCGATGTGTTATAACCTTTTTTCGGTTGTTTTTTTAGATGTTTTTCAAGCTTTTTTAAACATTAATTTTCCACACTAAATTTTATTCTTTTAACAAACAAATTATATCGTTACTTAGAATTCTTTGACAAACATTGTGCAAACTCTTATGAGAATTCAATGAAGAGAAAATGGAAAATTTTAAGAAATGGGCAATGATGTTAAATCACTGCTCAACGGTCAGTGCTACCTTAATTGAGCTTTCAAGTTTTTGAAACAGGTAAAATTAATCCAATTTTGCATAACACACTAATTTTCAATTTTCAACATTTCAATTTATTGAATCCCATTAATTGTATAGCCTAATTCAACCTTAACACTCCTTACACATTTTTGACATAATATCTTCTTATCATCTAAATACATCTGATTTTACTTAACTTGATGATGATTTTTACCAGTATTCCTGACTCAACGCCAACACTTTAAATCAGTTAAGCATGTGTGACAAAAAAAATAAAAAATTGCAGGACATAAATTTTGTGATATTATTATGATCAGATGGCAGACTTCGTTGATCACCAAAACTTCAAGCTTCATATAACTTTCATCTTTCTTTGGAAGTATTGTGAAAAAAGTTTTCAAAAATTCCTAGTTTACAAAGACACAATGTCACAGTAAGTGAAAATCATACAAACTTATTTCATTCATTTATTCTTTCTTAAAAATTACCTTTTAATTTGACCATGCCTTCTTGCGATTTGACATTACCACGTTTTGAAATAAGATCTGTTATCATCTCGCCACATATCTCAAAAAAACTACAGGAAAAAACATTAAGTAAAAAAATAAATAAAAAATAACTATTATTACAATAATATATATATATGTCATTATCAGAAAAGGAAATAGATGGGGAAGGTATTAGAAACGAAAACAACAGAAATGATATAAGTGAATGGAAAGTTACATAGACGATTTTCGTTGACTTTTTCAAAAATCATTTTGTGTATAAAAATTAAAATTGATTGATCTTGATTGAGAGACAACTACCATTATGCTCTCCATCTCAGATATTTGTCTAGTAACAACACCTTGCAACTAATTAACGACTTCCTAAATGTTTCAAAAATTTCTGAGATGGAGAATCGAATTGCATCTACTCAGCATTCATTCAACGAGGTTTGATATTAATAGACATTTTTCAAAGAATTTATCAAGGGGCACATGTGACGTCATAAACACAGATGTTTTCGTAAGTTCTACGGTTGCAAATGGCAATGACTGTTGAAGTTTTTTAAGGGCTCATTTCTTTCATACTTTGGTCGATCGATCAAGTGTTCCAAATGCTCTCAAATTAATTTCTTTCTCATTTGAGAACATTTGGTTGATCGACCGAATAAACCAGAGACAGAACAGGAATACTTGGTCGACGGAACGTTCTCTTCATTTCTTTCTCAATTCTAGAATGTTGTTGCTCCGTTTTTGCCTCGACCTTTCAAAGTAAGTTGTGATAACTTTGGAAAGGGGAAATGGGATGAGAAAGATAAATCCAAGCCAATGTTTAATGCCGTATCTTGCTGCGGTAGAACAGATAAGTGAGTGACGGGGACGAACAAAGGCTAGACAGCTGACACAGCAAAAATGTCTTAGTTTCAATATGGCATCCATTTGAGAATGTTCTGACCGTTTCTTTCAAGAACAAGAGTTCTGAGGTAAAAATGTTTTTTGGGAACGTTCTGAATTTAGAAAGAAATGAGCCCTTAGTAAAATTAGGATCATTCCTGACTTTTTCTTGCGTTTTAACAGGTTTTATTTAATTTTAACCGTGTGATTCGTAGAAGGAGCAAAAAGGGAATCAAAATGAATTTGAACAATAAGTTTCTAATAAGAGATCAAAACTTTATAAATGGCATATTTTGTGACGTTCCGCATTTTAAAGGGGAACTTCAAACATAAACAAAAGATTAGGTACCGTTTTCCATTACATTTTGTCATAGGAAATACAGCCATCTTTCAGCAAAATTCAATAAACGAAACATCACAATTTTCACGTTTTTTGATGTGGTTGCTGAAATCACAAAAGACTGGACACTAATATAATTGCATGACATAGGCAAAAGGCAAAACAGTTCTTTTACTTCACAGGTGTGTCATACAAAATGTCTTCAAATGAGCAAACATCTTCTTCTGCAAGCTAAAACGATGAAGAAATCATTCCAGATTAGTCAAAATTAAAGCTATACAAGCTTGAGCCAACGATTTCACTGAGTTAAGGTTCCTGTAAAGGAAAATCGGCATATTTTTTTAACAAGCCCTTCTCAAGTTTTCAAAATAATGCTATATAAGTATTATTTTCTAAAAGCTTATTTTTTTCTTTAAATAGTAGTTGTAAAAGATTTTTATGGAAATCAATAGTAGAAAAATGAGCTTGACTTTTAAATGGAACGTTACCACACATGAAGTTCCTGTCTCACCACAAATTATTATTTTGATCTGAAATTCACTTGATCATGTAGCCTATGCTTTGTTCTAAAATCGTTTGTCAGCGTTTTTTGAATAATTAATTCGTTTCAAAGATAATTAGATTTCAAAAACAAAGGTATAAATTACTTGAAAACCCTGACACGTGTTCTCGAATGTTTGCTGATCACCTGGATATAATTATCTGTTTGTTACCATTGTTAGTTGTGAGACAGGAGCTTCTTATTGGTTACTATTTTGCATAAAGTTTGTCCCTTAGAAAAACATGTTTTAAATATTATCGTTGAAAGCATGTTCATCATGCTGAATGTCTCCGTTTTAACGGGTCGTTAATTACACTTCTTTGTTTTGTCCTGAATGCTGATCAAATTCTTTTGGTGTTGAAAAACTGTTCAATGTGCTGAACTATTTTTCTGAGCTCTCTGCAAAACAACTTATTTTTGCACAGTTACAAAATTTATGAAATTTTTGATTGTATGTGAAGTTTCCCTTTCACTTTTCGCATTAAATTGAGCAAACACAGACTTTTGTTGTTTATTCTGAGAAAATAATTAATAGCATTGCTGTTGCATTAGTTACTATTTGGTGACCAAGAAAAATGTATGGAAGAAGCATGATTGATAAATCCTGAATCCTTTTTCTTAGGGTGCATGTTCATTAAATTTTTTTTCATCGAAATGAATAATGTATTTTGCCCCAAATCAATCTTTAAGGTTACTAGTTACAGTTGTTGCCATTTACAAGATATAGTTTTCAATGCCGCACAAATACCAGCTGTTTGTGACGTCACAAGTGCCAATCCTATTCTTATGCATATTGTTTGTAGCTACTTAGCATGCTCTTTTTGTTTTTATAGAAAGTCCAATGATTTTTGCCCTTTCTTTTATCTTTGATATGTATTCAGAAATAAGAACCACACAAAAAAATTATTCCCAAAGAAAACATCTGATGCTTTCATAAAAAAGAAGAAAACTTCAACAAACTCATCAGGAGACGAGAGTAACTAGCTTTGTGATTAAAATAAAAATGGCAACGAATGTCGAAGCAATTTTAGCGGAAAAGTTGCAGCATTTAATCTTTTTTCTGGAGTTTTAAAAGATGTCACACCATTTTAATGTTTCTTCAAGTCTGTCCATTATTATCCCATTACAATTACGGAAAAAGTATTTTTGACTTTCCTTCCCCTTTAAAACATTGTTGCATTTACTGCATAAAAAGTACAGTGATGACAAATAAATGTAATAATGTTCAGAGAAATTTCTCACTTGCAGAGGCAATCCCAAATATTTTTTATTGCTTTGAAAGATGCATGCAAATGAGTAGAAAAATCTATGAAAGTTTAATAGGCAGGTGAAAATCCAACACTTTTAATTTACACCTCTCAGAACCGAACTTTTTTGGTAAATTCTAGTTTGTTGTGAGAAGAGGTATAAAAGAAGTCAATGTTGCCACTTTTTAGCGGGTGCGTCTGGGCACAAATCGCAAAATTCTAAATCGATGACGTCATGAAGGACGACAAAAATTCAAAATGGACAAAAAATAATAATTTTTGCACCAATCGAAAGGTAATTCAAAATTAAGAAAAAAGTACTGCCAGGTAAATATGTTTTGTCGTATCCATATAGAGATACCGAGAAATACATTATTATGACGTCACCACCAGTCCTTTCATTCATGGAAAACTACCTTACTTTAATAATAAATATCTCTTTGACTGCAAATGAAAAGTTGATAAACCGTACCATTATCTGAAAGTATCCAAAAAGTTCTTTCCAGCAGAATGATCAAAACTTCCTTCAAGACAAGCTTCAAAATGCTGACGTCAGTGGGAAATCCCCCAAAACACCCCTTTTTGGGAAATTAATTACTGATATCTTGGCAAGAGGAAGTCAAAAACTAGAAAGTAATACCATTTTTTTCATCTACTTTTCATGCTCTTCTGATGGTAAAGTTTAAATGTACAATTGAGCACTTTCAATTTTTCACATTCCAATGGTTCCCCCTTTGAAATGAGATTTGGACCATATCTTTAGATTTTTCTAAAAAACCCTCGCGTTCAGCGGCATTATAAAATTAATACTCAGATTTAGCATCATGATAAGCCCCATAACTTGTCTAGAATATTCTTTACCATTTGGGTTATGAAAATGTTTTTATGAGCCTTAACAAGTGCACAGCACACAGCCTATATCTAAGACTGTCGGGATGTCTTAAATAGGTAAAAGGTAAATATATTTACCTGTATCTTTTTACAAATTAAAAAACATTATTGACTTGGCAGTACTTTTTCCTTAATTTCAGATTACCTTTCGAATTGTGCAAAAATTATTAATTTTCGGCAATTTTGAATTTTTATCGCCCTTCATGACGTCATCGATCCACTAAAAAGTGGCAACATTGGTTTTTTTTTACCTCTCCTCACAATAAACTAAAATTTACCAAAAAAGTCCAGTTCCGAGAGGTGTAAATCAAAACCTCTTTTTTATTCAACTTTTTAGCTCTCAGACACCAGCCTGAGTTTCAACAGTGCCTTGGTTTTGAAGAAATCAGCAATTAAAACCCTGAAGAAGGTTCCTTCTCTCCCGAAAGTTGGTGAAGTGCTCATTTTGTTCAGTTGCATTTGTCGAAAGTCTGAAAGCCGAAGAATACAATTTATTAAAGTATCGATTGATTTGATTGGACGATTCTTTTGTCGAAAGCTTTTCTGATTTGCATTTTTTAAACAAAGAGCGGGAGAAACTTTGCCAAGTGGTTGTATATGGGAGTGTGGTACTTTGAAAAGAGTAAAGTTATCTGTGCATATTTTCAAGGACATTATAATGTGAAAGAAGTTTGAGTATTCTAGCATCTAGCAAGTTGTTGGAACAATAATAGTGATATATCCATGTTTTATTGATCTGTCTTTGTTGCGGTGTAGAAAGAAATTTGGGAGGAGTTTAACTAGCTTCTATTACACTTTTGCTTTTGTTTTGTTTCGAACAAGTTTCACTTGGTGAGCAAAATTTACAAATTTGTCTTTCTTTGTTACAAACAAAACTCTTAAACAAAGTAGGTCGTAAATGAAATGCTTGATCTTTTGTTATGCCCTCCAGATTAGATTTGATTTCTTAAAACAATATTCACAAAACTGGTAATTAAGTATTTATGATGGAAAGTTAATTGAAACAAACATTTATAACATGCAGCAGATGTTTATTTTCTCTTCTGTTATTTTAGATCAAGACGCGAAGCATTTGGGAGAAAAGAAAAGCTAATAACTTCGAAAAAAATGTTATGAGAGAAACCTTAACTATCCTGCATCAAAAGGACAGTGCTGAGGTTTGATTCACAAAATAAAAAATATCTGGGACTGCATATTGCGATGAAATGAATCAATACACTGCATGGTTACGTCATGAAAAATTAATGATGTCATCTCCAGTCAGATTTATTCTTTACTTTTTTCTTTCCTGCAGTCTTATGTCAAGACTGTAATGATCGCTTTGTTTTTCCCCCAATAATTTAAGCAATCATAAAGCATGGTTTTCATTAGAGCTAAAGTCAATGATATAAACAATTATCATTTTGAACACTTTATCCATTGTTGTAATCATCCAAATCATTAACATCATCAATGTTTTGAGTGAGATTCAGCCTTTTACTGAATTGAAGCTCAGGCCTCGTGTCCCGGGTTCATGAGTTAAGATGTCCCCCTTTTATCTACTTCTGCCTACACATGCACATACTTAATTCCTTTTAGAAAAGTGGCAAATATGGGATCATGCAATAAAACAATAGAATAAATAAGGTATACTACAAATAAACTCAACAAAATTTTATGTTTACAAATGTGCATGTCAAGGGTAATCGGGTAATAAAAAATTAAAAAAACGCATTTGTAACATGAAAAATAGTGATATGACAAAAATTATGGGGGATACTGGGGATACAAATTTTAAATGAATTTGGGATGAATTTCGTATGATTTAATTATCTGAAAGAACTTTTAGCAGAGTTTTCTTTATTCTATTGTATCAAAATTGAATTTCAAATTAACTAAAAAGTGCAATGGTTGGCTTTTTTGCATCTATACGTAAAAAGGATAAAAACATGGTGAACTATTTTTTGAACTTGTAATGCAAACATCAATGATTCCACACAGCTCTTAGCAGCATAGTATTAATGACCATTGTTCAATAAAGGCCTTCTACGACTCAAAGCATGAACCTGAACTTTAACATCAGCCTAATCTATCCAAATATATACCTGATTTCACATCTGAAAGAAGTATCTTTGTCATACTCATCAGCCATACCAAAAAGTCCTTTAAGCAAGAATAAAACAATACCAGCCTCACTTGCTTTGCCATATAAAATAGATGATTTGCCGGTATCTTTTGCACCATATGTACAAATGGTTGAATTATAACCAGCAAAAGCTTGATCCAGCAATACATTTCCAATGGTATCACTCACCTGAAAATGTGATGGAATGATTAACCAAAAATAAAGTTAAGTTATACCTGAACAAACACCTGGGATTCAAATATTCTAACAACATCATAAGGTAATCAGCAATACCATTAAGAGTAAAAGCAGTTTAGGGATAAGATTAAAACTTGCACTTCTAAACATCTGGCTATTCAGTGTTAAATTCTTTTCCAGTGCCATTGCATGTTAAAGTGTTAATTCCATTCTTTCTGTCGACCGTAAACAGTGATACTCTTAAAAACTTCAACTCATTTTTGTTAAACCGTTCTTTCGCTTGGGAAAACATCGCTCACCACCTTTTCATCTGGTATTACCAAGGGTCTATTTGACAGAAGCTGCAAGTTGTGACACGAGGTTATGTTTACAAATTTTAGCCCTCCATCTTGCTTGTTTTTTACTAGGTGTTCTATATATATATTTGACGTATGTTAGGAGAGCACAAGCAATGTTGTGTAATTTACCGAAAAAACTTCAAAAAAGTTATGGATCCATTTTTTAGAGGGTGTTCCAAACACTCACGTACTACGCGATTGAAAGAGAGAGCGACCATCTTGCAGTAACGCATGTTCAAAGTTATGGGAAATTTTCATGCTTAGACAAAGAATTCCTAAAGGTCTGTTTACATCAGTAGAGTCAATTTTCTTCTTTTTGTTTTCTGAATTTTCTTTAATATTTTTACTACAATGTTCACTTCCTAAAAACTGAATTAAAATGAATAAAAAGAGCAAATTACACTCCTTCAATTTAAATCATCTACGATTAGCAAGCTTCAGAAAGCCATGTCATCTACGTCTGTTTTGTATAGCACCAGTTTTCATTCCCTTCTGCCTACTTGTAATGCTTTGTTCCTTTACAAGTTTATTTCACATCTAAACAGAGCTTGTAGTTAATTTTTTTAGGAAATTAAATTAAATTAAATTAAAACAATAGCTTAACTGCTAAACTGCTTCTTTGAACCTAGATTGCAGGTGATCATCACTATGTAAACATTTTTTGTGAAATAGTTTTGTAAACATCTCTTTTGTTAAAAATTTAAATCGCACTGAATGCCAGAAAGATAATGAAAGATTGCAGGGAAGATAAAAAGCATGCTGATGAACCATGTGGAATAAAGAAAGCAAGTAACATAGAAAGAACGCAGATTAACATTTTGATGGTGGATTTCTCTGGTGTTATTTTTGTTTCAAGAAGCTAATCAACATTGGCAATGCTTTGAGCTTAAAAAAGCATAAAGTTGTGGGTGTAGGTAGATGGTTAGTTAGTGTATTTTCCCCTGAGAACTCATCACACACCCATTGCACACCCACTATGATTTGCGCATGCAATTAACAGCACACACACCCAAAAATTTCTGACAAGGCCTGGAAATGGCCTAACAATCAAGTATGTTAAAAGTGAGGCCAATGAAAGTTTTTTATTGGCTAAGTTCCAGTAGAAATCCTTGCCTGCCCAGGCAGCTTTTTTATTATATTTTACTATTTGTCATTCTTTTTTTGTTTTTTTCAAATTATAACTTTTTCTTATCAGTTTTTTGCTTAAAACTCTTCCAAAAATGTCCTATTTTGTAGCAGTTTCCATGTTTCATCTATTGCCAATTACATTTATATCACTAGGATTTCCTTTTCATTTTTTAACATGTTAGTTTAGTTCTTTTAATGACAGTGTTCACTCATTATGGTTGCATTAAATTTTTAATATATTTTAATGGCAAGGAAGTAAATAAGTTCGAACTTTTATGGTTTTTGAGTAATAAGTCCCCTGATTTTATCAAATTTAAAAATTTTAACATCCACGTGTTTGTGATACTAATCGTCAAAAAAGTTTGCCTCTGTTTTCTGAATAAAGCTTTTAAACTCAAATAATCGCTTGTTACGCATTATTTACTACAAAAAATGGCAATTTCTGCAATAAGCAATACAGAAATGAGAATTACTCAATAACGCGGCATTGAGGCAAACTTTTATTCCTGATATTTCAATGGTTAAAAAAGTCTCATTCCAAAGAATTTCATGCAAACCCAGGGGCTTAGAACTCTCCAAAGTTGGTAAATCAATGAAACCGAGATTTTACATTTTAAAGATTTCTATACAGAAAAAGAGGTCAAACTTGTTTACACTTTTTCACAAAGAGATAGTTAGTATGACGTGTGAAGAAGAAAAAGTAAAGAAAGAAAACATGTTGAAGTGATAAGTTTGCAGGATATTTTGTACTTTTTAATAATAAAATCAGTAGAAAAAACCTTGAATAGTGTTACTAATTTCCATTTTTTCAACCAAACTGAAATTTTTAAATTCTGATTCCAGAAACTTAATCTATGCATGAGTTTCATATAAATGCATAAAAACATATTTTTGCAATTATTTGAAGTTGTAGAGTGAACACTGGAATGTTCTGTGACGAAAACAAGACAATAGATTAATTAGATAGTTTTTTTAAAGTGTATGAAGAGCTGGTAGGAGAACTTTTTGAACTAGAAGGAAGGAAATACAGAAGCAAAAAGAAACTTGCCGGATTTGTTTCAATGATAGTGTAATAAAGTTCATTAGTTCCGTGGTAAAGAAAGTTAATGAACTGGTAAAATAGTGACCTGAAATTTCAATAATTGCTTGTCTAAAATCTCTGTTTAAACTTGGAGTTTAAGGAGATGAGAAAAATCAAAAAGTTTTAAAAAAGTTTAACTAGATGGACTACAGGGAACATCGTGGTGGTTTAATTTGTGACCAAATACTAAAAAACTAAAAAACTAAAAAAGTTCAAACAATGGATTCTTTCTACTGAAATAAGATTCCCAAATACTTGTGGTTTTCAATTCTTCGATTCTGCGCACTAATCTCAATATATTATGACCATGATTGTAGTAATGAATCAAAAACAGTTTTGTAAATGATGTATCTCTATTTTTGAGTTATGTCCAATACTGTTTGCCCTTTGCACCACTTTGTTAAAGGTAGAAACTTTCGTGGCATTAAACTTTCGTGGTACAAAAAATGCCGCAAAATGTTTGGGTTTTACTTTCACATTTGAATTTTTAAAACTTCCGCGGGTTTCCTTTTTTTTTAATTGTTTTTAAACCTTTCGCTAAATGTCATATGAGATCAACCGTTCTGTGCCCAAAGATAAAGAAGAATAAACGTTAATAGTGGTTCTGGAGACGTCAAGGCTATTTTAAGAAGGTAAGATCAAAGAAGGAGAGACCAAAAATCGTTTAGACTTTCATACTTGTTTGACCGATATTTCTTCTCAGGCTGGGCTTAAATAATTGTTTGTTTGCCGTCACCCGATGTGAAATCCTCAGACTCTAAAAATTTTATTCCTCACAAGGAAGAAATTTTTTTAACAGGCTAATTAAATAAAAATATCTCAAAACAAATGCAATCTGATAATCTTTTTTGCGGCGCTGATTTTCATTCAATTTTCGGCTCATTAAAAGAAACAAAACATTGCTTTTACCAAGGCATAGAAATTATGTTTCAGCATTCAATGTGGCTAGAACAATCAGCACACTTATGTCAAAATTCTAAAGATTTAAAGTATTTTTACTCTCTTTGCTTTAAAGTCTGAATTACACTTTTTACATGAAACAACTAAATAATTCTTTATAGTCAAGGAGGCTAAAAACTGCACATGGAGGGTAAACTTAAACTTAAACTTAAACATTTTCAGATAACCAGTGTTGCATTATGGGTATATTTTGTCTAGCTGAGTTCTGGGATGCGCATTTTCTAACCGTCCGT
>JAYJMG010153609.1:0-12663 GCA_036873935.1 Stomotoca atra
ACGTTCAAAACAGGCCGTTAAATATATTTCTGATTATTCCCTTGGTAAATGTGGCCACCGAGAATGTTGCGTTGCTTTGCCACTGCAAAAGTTATGTAAATAACTGAGCTAACCTGCGCCATAGATGGTTAAGTGAGTTATACAACTGAGTCAACTGAACCAACCAAAATAGCGAATGCAATGCAGTTTTGAGTTGAGTTGGTTGAACTGGTACGAATGGAGTATACCCTAGGTATTGGGAAAATATGCCTTTCCCTTCCCAAGTCTTATCCAACTCAATCTATCCTTCCCCCTGAAACATTGACACAGAGGAAAATATAGACAACAGTACTTCCAAGGACTAACTTGATTCGGAATCTTTCGGTCCTTGACAAGAAAACTTCATAGGTAAGAAGTAACGGTTTAAAGACCATTGTTTAGGTCGTTATCTTATTTTTTATGCTGGTACTATGAAGTTTTTGTGCTGGTTTTACAATTTTTTTTCTTTTATTGACAGGAATTCATTCCAACGGGAAAAGATCAGGTGTTGTGGTTGGAAAAACCTATTTCTGCACGGCATGTTGTCATAGTTGTCATAGCTGAAGAACCGATAATTGGCATGCAACTTGAAATGTATGGCTGCCCATACTGGCTATGTAAGTCCTATTATTAACGTTTTTCATGGGTTTAGCATTTTAACTTTAATTCTCAATTACTTGTTTCCCACCGTACTTTATAAAACTACCTCGAACCTCTGGCTACAAGACTTTTTTATGTTAAGAAATTCTTCTGTATGAGTCCGGGTGTATTTCATTGATAAATCTAAACAATCTTGTACCTGGAACCATTCGTTGCCCAAAGAAATGCAACAGGTTGCTTTCTACTGCAACCATTTTGACTTGTTTTGCCCATTAGTACTACTATCCTATTACCTTACCTTACCATACCCATCGTTTATAGTGCTTGTCCACCTCTGACGGGTTGCACTCTTTGTAACTGCATCTTCCTTGGCTTGATTGCCCTTCGCCCCTGCACCCCATCATCAGCAAGTTCTTTCCTTATGTTGAGGTCTTTGAGATCTTTTGTGATGCCATCACTCCAACATAGATGCGGACGCCCTCTGAGGACTCCCAGGCATCAAGAAATTGTTCACTCTACTTGGCCAGACATTTTTATTCATTCTCTGGAGGTGACCAAAGTATCTAGCATCGAATCTCTTCAGGAACACTGATAATACCAAGCTTTTTGTGAAGTTCTTGTGTTCTAATATGCTGTTCAAGTCCAACGCCACAGATTAGGGTACGATATAGCGATGCAAATAAGTCTACAAACATTCGAAATCACGATGCAAATTAATTAAAGAAAGTTCAGACGATGTTTTCTGTTTGTTTTCTTCTTCCTATAATTTAAGTGCCAACAAATGAATGAATAGATGAATGAATCATTTTTTTAACTTTGTCTAAAGCTGATGGCCTTGTGTGGACGCATGCGGGCTCTTTTTTGTCGCTCTTTATTTTTTTCCGACCTTACCCGCTGTTGCATAATGTCCAACAAAAGTCGCAAAAATTTTAGAGAAGAGTAAATACCGTCCAGAGTCTAGAATCTTTTTCACGGAACATGTTAGGAGTTGAATTCTTTCCAACGCCACTGCGTTTGGTCTAGGAAATGATCTTATAAATACAGCCTCACGATCATATTTCAATAGATCAACAGATGCGAAAAGAAAGTAAAAATCACGCTGCAAATGGAATACATGAGATAGTTTGAATGAACGAAGAAAAACTGCAAGCAGGTTTTTAATTTAACTAATAAATTATTCATAAAAAGCAGCGTGAGTATTCAGAATTTTCTTATAAAGAGCCACCAGTAAGTTATTTTTATATTTAACGCTGATGAAAGAAATAAAAAGGTTTTTATTTGCAGCTTGTATTGCAAGTGAGTCCACTTCTTATTTTCAAGAGAAGAGAAGAGAGAGAGTAAAGATGCGCAGATAAAATAAGTGAAGATGTGTAAACATTTCGTGGCCGTTTTGTAAAATGTTTACACACTTTAATAAAATGCATTTTAACACCATTTAAAGTGTTTAAATGCACCGGTTTTCCAGGCGTTTAAACGTCAACTGACAGCAACAATACGTATGACCAATGAATATCAAACACTCAGGGAAAGTGATGAGTTAAAAAATACGTAGTTAAAACTAATTTAAACGCCTGAAATATGTTGAAAACGGTTGGTCCCTTTTCTTCAAACAGTCACAAATTATCTTAAACTTAGTTTTTTTAAAGAATGCATCACCGTAAAAAACCTCGCATCGTGAAAACTGTATCGCAAAAAGAACAAATTTGTATCGCAATTCCTGAAAAAATTTCACCTGCACCGCGATTAAACTGCGATATAATTTATTTTCTAAATTCGAACCCTGCAGATCCAGCGAACCATACCATTGTCAGTAGATGTTAAGCGTCGGATTGTTTCCCTTGATGCTGGCCATGTTTCACAACCATACAGCAAGATCTTTCTGATGCAGGAGCTGAGGATATTACCCTGATTCGGTAGTGAAATTCCACAATTGGTAATGATTGTTAATAGTTGTCTAAAGCCGTTCCATGCTGTAATAATGTGTGCGCTAATTGCACCAAGGTATTGAAAAGTTGAAACAGCTTTGAACATGTCTTCACTTACGTGGACTTGAGTAGAGATTGCAGCTCTGACAAAGTATCGAAGTATACAAAGTATCGAATAAGCACCAACTCCTTTTGTACACACACCACAAGGCCATTTAGCATTTGTTGTTGGCTTTTGAATCTCGCTCGATGAGCCAGGTATCTTGGTTTTTCCCATATTTATTCTAAGTCCCGAGTCTCTAGAGATAAGCCTGCAACTGGTACTTTAGATCTTCTAAATGATGACAAGATAATTCGCATATAGGATCTCCCAAGGGCAGCCAGTGCAACACTCACGAGAGTGAGATTCCATTACAATAGCAAAAAATAATAGGCTTAAAACAGACCCTTGATGGACACTGATAGTTACTTCAAAGCTCTTACTGGAACAGCTGTTTACCCTTACTCTTGCGATTTCCCTGTCGTACATAACTTTCACAAGCCTAATAATCCATTCATCAACTCCCAACTTCCTCATAGCCCACCAAAGTATGGAACGAGGCACCTGGTCAAAGGCTTTTTCTAGGTCAACAAAAGCGAATAAATTTGAATTGTCTTTTGAGAAAGTAAGATAGAATCAATTTCATTGGATCTCAACTAAGCACTTACTTTGCTCACACCTCCCTAACTCCCATATGTTAAAAAGCAATCTAGACTGTACTTGCCTGTGAAACCAGTGAACCAAAATGGCATCATGGAAACAATGAGATGTTCAAAGAAATGGAATGGATTACCATCCAAACCATCCAGCCATCCAAACCATCCTGCTCCTTAAATTCCCAATGAAATGAAATCAGGATTGTTTGGAGGATTTGAAGGGCAATTTAGGGTACCAATGAAATACACCGTCATTCTCAATAATATGAGTGTAGCCATTAATTGTAACTTACTACGTACATGCACTGTTATGTAATGAGTTTCTCTGAAGATCTTACAACTATTTCTTTTGTTTGATTGAATATCAATAGATAAGAACCAGCTCTTTTCTTGGACTGCGCTCCATACTTTCGAATAAAGAAAATACAATACAAATCACTCCGAGTTGAGTTCAAGACAAGTAGCAGGGAAAACAGAACCATTAATGGGCGCAACACTCTGAACACTCAGAACAATTTTTTGCTAAACAAAGGTTTGACTTTGCTAAACAAAGGTTTGACTGCAAAGTAAGTGATATTTTTGCTCATATCACTATGAACCCATGAAACAGTGTTCAGAGTGATAAGAGTAAAAAAATTGCTTACTTTGCAGTTAGTCCTCTCTTCCTGGTTAAATTGCATTCTTTTCAGATTGTTCAGAGTGCTGCGACCATTATTAATTCTGCAAACTAGCTCAGCGACCGCAAGAATCATCACCGTAAACAAATAGGACAGTATGAAATGTAGACGCAGAATGGAAAGTGATAGAAAGAAATCGATAATGGTGTTGTCTTATTGTTTTTTAAGTGGGAACTCTTCTTTGGAAGAGGATGAATGTTTTTACACAATCTATATGTCACAAATAAAAATTAAACACACCAAACAATACAAGCAGTATTTGTTTTGAAGAAGCGAAGTTCCTTTATTTGTAAACACTGAATGAGATGGACTCTTAGGGACAATTTCTTTCATACCTTGAGAATTGGATTCTCTTCTCCTTTATCTTCTCTCTGTAGAAGACTTTCTGTTCCCAAAGAAACAGACCAGACCTTCTTAAATAGAAGCAATATTGAATATAGCCGAAGCAAAAAATCAATAAATTAATTTCTGCTATTTCTTAATTATGCCTCTGACAACAAATGAAACATTAAAAATAGCTGAAGAAGCGATTTTAATCTGCCATTTTTGTTTACTTTTTGGCATAGTTATCCTCTTGCCCCTGCATAGTTGTCATAATGGCAGCCTTTATTTTTGCATAAATCGTCTGCAAAATTCTGTGTTAGTACAAAAGAAATGGGCAGATCTTCCGAAAACAGAAGATGTGTGTTTAGATCTACAAATTTCAAGAGATGAATTCTAAATATCTTTCTCTCCTGTTGGCTCTATTTAAGGTTCCTGTAAAGGTAAAAAACTCGAATATTAAAAAAATGGAATTTTTGTATGGAGTATGCATTTGACTTCAAATTTTCACATGTAATAATTTTAACACATGAAAAAAGTGATCTTAATATCAAAAAATGAAAATAAAAAGATAAAAATATTTGCAGAGAGCTCAGAAATATAATTCAGCACAGATCAGAACAGTTTTTCAACACTCGTTGTGAAAGAATTTGATCAGCAAATAGAGTAAGGCAAAGAAGTGTAATTAAAGACTTCTGGAAAGGGAAACGTTCAGCATGATGAACATGCTTTCAATGATAATATTTGAAACATGTTTTCCTAAGGGACAAAATTCATGCAAAGTAGGAACCAATAAGGAGTCTGCAGTCTCAAAACTAAACCAGCAAAAATTTGAGAATAATCGCATGTCAGGATTTTCAATGCAATTACGCAGTTTTAAAAATATTATGTGGCAAAGTAATGGACACGTGATTTTCAGATCAAAATAATAATTTTTGGTGAGACAGGAACTTTGTTTGTGGAAACGTTCCATTTAAAAATGAAGCTCGTTTTTCCAAACACTATTGCTTCTCATAAAAAATTTTTGCAACTATCACTTAAAGAAAGGAATAAGCTTTTAGAATATTTATACTTATATATCGTTATTTTGAAAACTTGAGAAGATATGGCTTGATAAAAAAATATGCCGATTTTCCTTTACAGGAACCTTAAAAAGTATTACTACTTCATGAGTTTCATATAAATGCATTAAAACATTTTTTTGCAATTTTTTGAGGTTGTAGTTCGAACACTGTCCTTAAGGTTCCTGCCGAGTTAGGCAGTTGGTTAGCAATTTTGCTCTGTTACCAGCAGGGTGAGATGGTGTGGGTTCGAGTCCTCTCACTTACACAAAGGCTATACAAGTATACCTTTTCTAGGTATTGACAAAGCAGATATCTGCAGTGATGTGGCACATCCCTGATGGATCGTGGTTTATTCTCTGAGGGAGTTTAACCTCCCAAGGAAAGAAATCTTTCCTACTTTTAACAAGTTAACCCGACTAATTAACTTTCAGTAAGTATGGACAGAAACACAAAATAAAGTACAACATTTGTTACACTTAAAAACAACAAGATTAAGAGAAAACAAAACAAAATTTTTTTTTTTTGGACATCTGTGCGCCAGAACTTGTGACTTTGGCTGTAGCTTTACACTAGTATTATGAGGCCTCAACACTCAGCCTTACACAGATGACCATTATTGTTATCAGGGACCTGCCATGGGCTTTCCTTGCTGACCAGCAAGCAGGAAACTGGGGTTATATGTGTCGGCGTCAAACCACAAAGACAAGGACAAGCTTATTCCTTTCTCTAAGTGATAATGGCAAAGTTTATGAGAATCAATAGTGTTTGGAAAAATGAGCTTGCCTTTTAAATGGAACGTTTCCATACAGGAAGTTTCTGTCTCACCAAAAATTATTATTTCAATCTGAAATTCACTTGATCATGTACATAGCCTATGCTTTGTTCTAAAATCGCGTGTCAGCCTTTTTTGAATAATTAATTCGTTTTGAAGATACTCAGATTTCAAAAACAAAGGTATAAATTACTCTGTACTCATTACTTTGTAACGTGATATTTTAAAAATGGCATAATTATTCAAAAAATGCTGACACGCGATTGTTCTCTAATGTTTGCTGATCACGTGGATATAATTATTTTTTTGTTACCATTGTTAGTTGTGAGACAGGAGCTCCTTATTGGTTACTATTTTGCATAAATTTTATCCCTTAGAAAAATAAGTTTCTAATATTATCGTTAAAAGCATGTTCTTCATGCTGAATGTTTCCATTTTAACAAGTCGTTAATTAAACTACTTTTACTCTATTTGCTGATCAAATATTTCTCTTGTACCGAGCATGTTCAAGACATTATTCATTCATATATAAAGTATGAGTGTTGAAAAACTGTTCATTGTGCTGAATTATTTTTCTGAGCTCTCTGCAAAAAAACTTATTTTTATCCTCATACTTTCATTTTTTGATATAAAGATCACTTTTTCCCGCGTGAAAATTTGAAGTCATATGCGTACTGACATCCAAAAATCCCATTTTTTAAATATTTTAGTTTTTTTCCTTTACAGGAACCTTAAGGTTTTTTCTACTGATCGCATTGTTTAAAAGTGCATACAAAGTATCTTGCAAACTAATTAGATCTTACAACCTCAACATAAATTCATCATACAAATTATCTCTTTGTGAAAAAGCGTAAACAAATTTGATCTTTTCTTCTGTATGGAAATCTTTAAAACGTAAAATATCAGTTAGATTTTCTCATTGTTTTATAAGTTGAGTTCTAATTCCCCTGGGTCTGCATGAAATTCTTTGAAACGAGGCTTATTTTAACCAATGAGGTTTAAGGAACAACAGTTTGCCTCAGTTTTTCAAATTTTTACCGTATTGTCAAGTAATCCTTATTAACATATAGGAAAAATTGCCGTTTCTATGGTAAAATAATGCTGAACAAGCAATTGTTTGAGTTTAAAAGCATTATTCAAAAAACCGAGGCAAACGTTTTTGATGAATAAGATCACGAACACGTGGACGTAAAATCTTTTTTAAATTTTTAAAATCTTGGGGTCTTAGAACTCAAAAACCATAAAAAACAGAAATGGCGGTATATAAAAAAATGCCAGGTATCTCTAGTTCAAACACTTTCCTTAAGTAGAAGAATGTTTGGAAGATTTTCTTTTTGCCCAATTTGCACAAAAGACATATGGAAATTTGTAAATTCAGAAGGTTTAGGGCAAACAGAACTGATGTTTGATATAAAAAAAAATGGGCCCCTAGAGTGCACCTGGATCACTCTCAAATTCTTGAAATAACACAAAATGGAGTACCCAGAGTGTCAAGAGTGCACTGTGAAGTGTGAAAAGAACATGCTCTAAATTAATAAAGCTGACTAAACAAAAAATAGGTCAGTAAATGAACTGTTTATTTAATTCTTTATAGATGCAAAACCTTTGGGTATGAGTAATGGGGCTATTTTGAGCTCTCAGTTAAAATCATTCACTAGTGATGACGACATGTTTTATTATTCCGAGCTTTCTCGTTTCAACTTACCATCTCATGGCTGGCCTCCATATCGAGTTTCTGATTTCCAGGCAACACACAGCGATGACAAATTTTGGCTACAGGTGATGCTTAATGATGAGACCAAAGTGACCTACATTGATATTCAATATAATCTAGTTGTTGAAAATGATTATTCCCAAGATTTCTGGGTAAAATATGGTTTGCACCAGGGTGATTTGGAGTTTTACGGAGATTCTGCTGGTGAACCTAAGGTAAGATTTTGTATTTCTTGTGTTAGTTTCTTAAATTGAATTCACCTCTTTTTTCTTGTTTTATCTTTGAAATCAGTTCTATTTGTTTGATTTGGAAGTAATATTTGAGGAAGCTTGGGAATGATTTTCTTCCAAGCCCATGAATATGTTTGTTGTTGCTACCTTGGAAAATTGGGAAACCAACTGAGATCAATTGGAACTCATCATGCTTATTATGACTGTAGAAAAAAGAATCCCCATAAAGGTTGCCTATTTACTTTATTGGATATCTCAGAAAAATATTCCACTTTCCCTTCATTGAATCCTTATGAAATTGTGTTGCTCTTATTATGTTTTTTTTATAAGAAAGAATAAAAGTTATTATAAAAAAATCAATAAAACTTTACAAAAACTTAGCAAAAGCAGTCCTACCTTAACAAACCATCCATCCTTTCTTTTGGTATTGTGGTTGGTTGGGATGGCTTAGATTTAACAAAAAATAAACCCTTAGTTGATAATAGGAACATGATTTTCGAGGTATGCTCATTATTATGGAAAATCATACCACAGCTATGCACTGGAAACTGTTAGGGCGGGGTGGGGGAAACTTTAATGCATACTGTAAATGCTCATGTTAACACCCTGGGCATAAATTTAATTTTTAAACTTTAAGGGTGGGCGTTAAATAAAAGAGAGTGTTAAAAATAGACCGGGTGTTTATCAAAAAGTGCAAAGATTTTCTTTTAACTAGTAAAAAGTAGTGTGAAGGAAATAGAATCAAAATCACCATAACCGGGAAAATGAAATCGAGAAATCGGACTTGTGGTACCTGCAAAGTATGATTGCTTTTCCAAAGACAAAAAAACAGATTTTGTATCAAATGTAACAATGTACAATGTATTTTTCCATACAATGTATTTTTTTCTAACACTTCTTAGCTACTCTGATTTGTCCAACAGAAGTACAATATTAAAGGTAGAAACCTGATGCAAAAAATGTGAATTGAGTTGAGATATCGTCAAAACATGTATAAAGAATCAGTGTCATCTCACATATACTTTTTTAAATGTTGTGACAAACTTAAGCGTGTGTGTATAGTTTTTCTTGGTTAGTAGTTCCCAATAAAATAGAACTTTTAATTTAGTCAACAAAATAACACTAATTAAAATAAAAAAAAATAACAAAGAAAAAGCTTTTGGAAATAACTGTAAATGTATGGGAGAGGGGTTTGGCTTGGCCAATAGCAAGTATTTTGCTATAGCAAGAAGGGAGCTGATTGAAAAAGAGCTTTAGGGTCTCCTCCAGAGAAAGTGTTTTTTTTTAGAGCTTCAGGTCTTCGCCTACGCATGTTACTAGTGATGCAATTTTATTCACCAAAGGACCAAGATTAGATTGTACTTTTAGGTCTACTTTGTACAGCCTCACTAAACATCGCATCTAATTAACGTTCTTTCAAGAAGAAGCGCAAGTACACCATGCAATGAGATGCCTTCCTTGCACTTGTCCTTTATAAAATATTAAGTTAGATCAACCTTAAACATCCCAACCTGCCACACTTAACGTGATAGTCACGATAGAGGATGGGTAAGGTTTTAATTTCTTATGATAAAGTTTAACATTGAAAAAAATCCTTACTAAAATCCTACCAACAAATAATATTCTGGAGTAGCAAACAACTCTTTATTTTTTCTTGTCTCCATGTTTTATCAATGCAAAGCGTCGTACTTTCGCCTGTTTATAGCCTCACAGCAATGCCTTTTCGCCTATTGATTTTTAACACTTCGTAAGATGTTTCAGGGCACATGAAAGTATTTGCACGCATCAAATTAGCTCCCTATTTTAAGTTATCTAGCGCCGGCGGGGTGCACTCGCACTTCTATTGGGATAAAGATGGTAGGGTGAGTCGTGCTAACTTGCCACTGGATCATCTGCAGTAGAATGTTTGAGTTGCCACGCTTCACGATGAAGGTGGTGGTTGGGTGGACTGAATATCTTATCATGACTATCATGGTAAGCGTTGCAGTTTGAGTATGGATGGCATTCCTAACGTTACCTTTGTTGTAATGAAGAAATCAAAGTTGAGAAAATTTGAACATTGAAATGAAGTGCTCAGCTTGGTTGTATCGATGCATCACCAAAATGCAAATAAAAAAGCAATTATTCTACTCAGGTCTGTTACGGCGCGACTCTCAAAATTTCGTTTTTACTTCGTTTTGCACGCAGGAAAAACACGTTTTTAAGCCCTGAAGTCTAACAACTGCGGGTTTATGTTTTTTTTCAATGCATAAGCAATGAATAATTAGAATTTATCAAAATCCGTTCTTTCAAGTTAAAATATCGGGTAAAATCAACAGATGAAACCTAACAAAATCGGAAAATCTGGTTTTTCCGAATCGCAATATCCACCCGTGTCAATGAAACCAGAAATTGATATATAAATGTTGCTTTCCATTCACATATGACGAAAAAAGATGTTAAAAGTGTAGTTTTGGGTTGCATGACTCAAAATTTCTTTAATTTGGGGGAAATCCGAAAAATCCGATTTTTTAAAAACTCTGATATTTCCAAAACGGATGGGTATTTCAAATTTTAACATCTTTTTATGAGCTACTCTAGTCAGCCTGGCCAATATGCAATAGCATACATTTCATGTCTAACATGCCTTATACTGCGATTAGAAATATGCTAGTCTGGAGTCGTTCCGTAACAGACCTGAGTACAGAGAAAATTTTGACAATTTCCTT
Organism: Stomotoca atra; assembly: GCA_036873935.1. Classification (NCBI taxonomy): domain Eukaryota; kingdom Metazoa; phylum Cnidaria; class Hydrozoa; order Anthoathecata; family Pandeidae; genus Stomotoca; species Stomotoca atra. Next base: position 10,726 of record JAYJMG010153609.1, read on the forward strand.
CCCTTCAAGATCATTTACTTTATTACTTAAATAAATTATTCAGTCTTGTGTGGAAAGTATTAAATGTACTTGTTGGGGAACTAGTGACTGTATCAATGTTTGGTCTATATCAAAAAGTAGCCTCAATGCATTCAATTCAAATTGAACTTTTGTTAGATATTCTGATCCAATACTATACCTGTTCTGTTTAACTTTTATCATATTTAGAAAATTGTCACACCAAAGTACTCGAATAATGATCAAAATTCAACTCATGTTTTTTGGTATCCATTGATATTGAAAGTGTTCAGATACATTCCTTATTGCCCAAATATTGATGTATGTGCTAGTGTCAAATTCGAGCTGTATGGAGTACCTGCACGGACACGTAAGTAACAATGTGATTTTGACTTTAACTTTGGGTTTAAGTTTGGTCTACTTCCGGGGTTGACTTTAAAGTCAATGATAAGGCAGAGGTCAATCAAAGCCTTAATATAATGGGAAAGTTTCTCAAATTTGTTGAATTGAAAATTTAACATTCAGAAACGAAAAATGACAGTGTTGATTATGGACTTAAATAAACCTTGTGAGTAAGATAAATCACTATGTAAGATATTTCGCTGAGGGTGAAACTGGTACAAGTTACGAAGCATAGCGTTCTCGTTGAAGCCTTGTGATACCCCGGTGGTACTAATGTGTGTCCCTTCATCACACAGTAGCCTCCCGTGTGTGGTGATTTCGCACTTACTCCCACTCTTGCTGATTAAAAAGTCACTGTGTAGCAGTGTATTTCTATTGAAATGAAATGCATTTGCACTTAGCTTCCTAGTTTGCTAGTTCTCTGAGGCATGAAGTGTTGAAAGCATTGACGCTATCCAATGTGAGTAAAACCACACTCTTTCTCAATAATGAATACAACTTTTGATCTTTTCAAGATAATTTGCACAAAGCTCAAATTAGTAATGCAGTGTCTTTCCATTTCTTAGGCTATTTATTAGGTTTTGTACTTGATATAAAATCTTTGAAAAACTAGCATTTTTATTTGTGGAAGCCATGCCTAAATTTTCTGAAATGAGACATAAATATTCTGATTCATTTAATTATCAAGCATAAAAACCACGTCATTATAAGACACCACACCAATGACTTGATTCTACATAGCTTTTATTAATGGAAATGAGAAAAAAAAGTTTGTTCACTGCATTCTAGTATACCATGTATTTATTAGATGTTTATAATTTCACAAATTCTAGTTCACCTCTAGTTGAAACATTGGTCATCGTCATCCGCGCGCATTCGAAATAATAGTAAAATAATCACCGCATTTAAGTTGATTATTTTCCACTTTCTGTAAAACGCTGTTTCTCTCTATTTTTTAGGCTGAAAAGGCTTAATAGACGCGTTTACGATGTAGGGAAGTCGTTTACACTTCAGTTGTTTCATTATTTTTGTTTTCAAATGTTTGTGATTCGTAAAATTTTGAATAGCAGGCAAGTGGGGACGTTTTAACTCGTGAACCCCAAACACAAGCACTGAGCGTCTAGCAAAAGCTGACACTCTCAGTCTTGAACTTCCTTGTCTGCTGGCCGAAATATATATATTTTTTTAAAGCATTCAAGATCTCTTTGCAAAACCTCAATCTGTTTTCATCATGAAAACGAAGAACATTAATTATTAATGCTTTACTTCACCTGTCTCTCTCGAAATACTACATCCTCATTTGAAACTTCTTGCGATATTAGTCACACCTACCAAAAATATTTTGCCTTTTGCTACGGTATTATATAAATGTTTTGTTAAGCCACTTGGTTTGATACTTGATGTAAACATAAGGTTTGTTATGATATGCATAATTCAGCATGATCACCTACTAAGATGTACATCTGGTTTCAAGAAAATTATACAGCAGTGAGTAATGTTTTTTTAAGCAGTAAAATTTCTAAGCTGACTCCAATGACT
>JAYJMG010153720.1:0-12660 GCA_036873935.1 Stomotoca atra
CAACATGCTTTGACTGTGGTTCTTCAAGGTTTCAATCAACATGCTTTGACTGTGATTCTTGAAGGTTTCAATCAACATACTTTGACTGTGGTTCTCGGGCTTTACTTTCACGTCAGTCAATATTCTCCGGTAATACCCTCATAAACAGTTAGTATAGGGTTAGTAGTTCTTCAAGGTCTCTTTGCCGTACACGTGGTAGGGTTTGCAAACTCTTTCATGTCTTCTAAGGCATATCGGAAAAAGGGAACCCAGTACTTTTACAATAGATACTGGATCCTGTTTCTGGTCATGCTCCTAGGTCCTATCTAAAGGTTTTTCCGGCATGCCACCTTCTTAGGTCGATTGATCAGTGATGGTAAATCCAATTTTTTCATTCTATGTAATCTTAATTTTGGAATTCCTCAACTTATTTAGCTGTGCAGCGTTTTTCCTTTTTCAACATCTCTTTTGTGCATTTGTTCAGCCACATTCAAGTTGTGATCCGTTAAAAGGTGGGCCATAGAGAAGAAAAAAAACCTTCAAAATTCAGCTGTCTCGATAAAAGGCGTGACCAACCTCATGTTGACTTAGAGCATATCTTTGAGTGTGTCATATGCTGCGGAACTTTCCTAAAGTAAACACAATACATTTTAATGGCGAGATTTAAGTAATTAAGGAATTAATTTTCGGACCTGATTCCTGGCATTTTGCTGCGCAAACATTGAGGTGTGATAACTGGAGAATTTATGTAAATACAGTGATCTTATTTCAGTATTATTTCATTTCGTACTTTTTCTTATTCAGAAATATGAACCAACTTTAATTCTAAGATAATTGGCAAATGTTTACAAGCAACACAGTATTTGGTGAAAAAATTGAACTGGAAACTTCTCGTCACCTGCCATTCTCTAAAATCAAGTTTGAAATGATTGAACTTTGCTGGGGATGACGTCATATCTTCAGATAGCTTTGTGATCGCCCTTACAAAGACTCGACGCATCTCTGAGATGGAGGGTTTTGAATGAAGACTAAAAACATCTATTACTCTTGCAGCTGATAGTGTATCGTCACTCTATGATATGGTAAATGGTCAACCTCGATCCCAGTGCCGCTCGGAGAAGGAGAAAAAACGCCTATCATTGGATCATAATCTTCAATGAACCTAAAACAAATTAGAACAAAGTTTTCAACGGTAGATTGTCTCGGTATGTAAACTGATCGACATAACACAGTATAATATAAACTACAAATTTGATGACAAGTGACAGACTCTACAGTGAGCTTTCACTTCTTGACCACTGAATCACTTTTTAACATGTTTTCATAAAATGTCCGAAAACGTCCGAAAACGCTTCCATTAAAGTGTACCATAATGGCTGCCAAAATTTCAAGTCCTTGATAGGAAATATTTACGTACACTTAAATTTCAAATATGCTCCACTGTGCGAAGCTCCGCAAAATCATATTTTATTACACCCCCTGATTGCTCTGTTACTATTACTTTTATTTTAGCAGGATAAGGGGGTGCTGCAACACTAAATGGTTAAGCAAAAAAAGATAAAAAATTTGAATCATTTTGAGTTAAAATAATATTAGAATATTGAGCCATGTTTGTCAACTGTAAACGGAACGAAAAAGGTATGGTATTTGCCAGCAGGAAACGGCTTATGACCAAAGATGATTATTCAAACCACAAGGTATCAGGTATCTTATCACTAATTTCACTCGCGAATATATTTTGCTTCTGTTTTGTATTTGCATGTGAGTTGCCTTAGTTACACCAATCTTTAACTATTTATTAGTAAAGTCAGTCCCCCTCATAATATCGAAAAGAAAGTGAAATAACAGAACCATCAGGGGGTGAAGAATTATGGAGAGAATGTTGTGGTTTTCAAAATCAAGTCAAATTATCCCCCTGAAAAATGCATTTTACTGATACACTTCACCTTTCAAATTGAAACTTTCAGGTGGTCTTCAATGTGTTTAACACCTTGATTAAACAAATTGAAAGAGTCCGATTCTGATGAGGCCATTTCCATTGGGAGGATGTGCTGCTTCTAACGCCTTTGTTTAAATACCATGGTTACATGTAAAATGGCTATCAAATCCTATTTTGCTGAGCTGACGTTCCAACAGGCACATCATGGTCATGGCAACTGACGTTGTTACAACGACGCCGCATGAGAACCATGAAGTGCCTGCTAACGTAGAACATGAAACAGGAGAGGTTAATATTAGCTCATTACTGTAAACTTCCAAAAGGGAAGTAAAAAGTTCAGTGTTAAAAAGTAAAACGTATTTTGCATACGTATGGCGATTGAAATTTGAGAATGTGTAAAATGGATTGTCAAAGATGCACTGTAATTAAAGATGGATGTTCACCTGGAACAACTGTGCTGTTTCTCAGGCCTTGTGAAATTATTATTAATGTCTCATATGACAGTGATAAGAAAGATAGTGACTTGTGGTAGGAAAGATGGCGACCTGTAGTATCTAGGCGACTTAGTTTGGTAAGTACCTAGGACATGGCAATTGATTTTTAGATTGTGTTCAACACCAGGAAAGATAATCAAGTAATAGGAGTACCTATAATGTCTCAGTGATTGATCCAACATTTAACCCTTTCTTAACGAGGTCAATAAAATAAAAAACAATGAAGTAACCACGCTATCAGGGAGCGTAGAACTAAATTGAGCATAAAGTGTTTTTAAAAATTCGCAGAAAATGCCCGCCCTTAAAAGCTGATTTTGCTGGTACGTTACTCAAGCTAAATTTCAAACATCTTGGGGGTCACTGTTGAAGTGTTAGATATTGGTTGGATGTACTTGCATGCTGAACTGTTCAAATGAGCTTTATTCTTTATGGTTAAGGCCAAACATTAAATTATTAAATTAATTTTCTGTTATGCGTGCCCAGGTCAAAAACCCAATGCGCGACGCGTTTTTTTTAAGCAAAATTTAATGAACGAAATTAGTCAAACACAATAACTTTTTTACATTTTTTATCTCATAGGAAACAGTCATTATTAATTTATTTGCGTAAAACTCAAAGAAAAACTGATACCAATACCAACTGATATCTTTTTTTTACTGTGTTATCATGCTCGGCTACCAATGCTCACGAACTAGAATTCACAATGGCAGAATATGTAGGTAAAGTTTGTGGAAGAGGATAAAAATCACAAACGCGCTCATTTGGGTATAAAAACGACAAATGCGTCAAAAAAATACGAATGCGCGCGGACACGCATAACAGAAAATCAATTTACCTTGGCCTAATCAGGTGTCCAAAATACAGTCAACCCTTTTTATCTCGAACACCCTCTATCTCGAGCCTTCTCTATTCCAAACTTAAGCCTCGGTCCATTCTGCTAATTGTCACCTAATTTTCCATGTGCCGATTTTTCTCTATCTTAAATAGATTTTAGCGACCCCTTGTGAGTTCGAGATAGAGAGTCGACTGTAATAAACAATATTTCCCCATGGTCTTGGTCGGTCGGTACAATAAATCGATGGGAACAGAAACCCATTGAGATTGGTTGTGATGCTCTTGTTTGGGGTATTTTTGATAAATCGTTTATTTCTGTCCTTCTTTTTTTGTCTTTCTTAATTTTTATTTTATTTTGAATTTCCCTATTTTCGAAGAATACAAATTTCAAGAAATTCTATAGTTCAGTAAAGATTGAATTTTCTCTAACATCGAAATACTACGTATTAAATCTCTTCATTTCTACTTCTTATGTTAGTGTTCGTAATGTTAGCTTATATCGTTATAGGTGAGGGGTAGAAAAGTTTCCCTTCAACGACTAACCAAATCAGACATCGTATTTAACACTCACCTCTTTGGGGCCCGACATGTTTTTCTCGATTTTCGTAATTAGAAGAAACTTTCTAGGGAAAATTTTTCAATTCAATATTGTCAAAAAATTGAGTTGGCATAAACGAGCTGGATAGCACAACAACATCTTCCCTCTTAGTACCCAGGTCCATGACTGTCCGGGTGGGCCATTGAGGACCCCCACGTAACCAGAGGGTTAAAGATATCAAGGCATCGCTTGCTTATTAATGCTCAGCTACACTGTTTCTAAGAGGTGTGATTGGTTGTGAAATATGTATTTCTCACATGAAACAATATTTTATCATTGTCATCATCAAGCATCTACCTTGCATATCATAAAGCCACCATTTTGGAAGGTTAGCTTTCTTTTTTAAAAGAAAAGAAAAGTGATATATATTTTTTTATTTTTTTTATTTTTTACAAAGTTTTAATTTTGTTTCACTTTGTTTTTCTCATTTCAGGGTATGCGTTTTTGTGCTTTGATATCCCCTCCCCCGTGTAATCATAGAAAATAGAGTAAATTAATAGAGCTATCAGGGAGTGAAGAATTAAATCAAGCATAACACATTTTTAAAAAGTTGCTCAAAATATCTCTCTGAAAAGCCGCTGTTGGCACATTACCCTAACCAAATTAAAATATACAGGAGGGGACATAATCGAAGGGTTGATATATTTAACCCTATTCATGCTAGGGGGGGGGGGGCGATGAGGCCCCCCCTGGTAGTTTTATTCTAATAACTTTTTTTCTGTGTGCAATAGAGTGCCAAGATTTTTTGACAATTCAAAACATTCTATTAGACATCTGCAGCAAAAAAGTCAGCCCAAATGAGGCAACCAATCAAAAGTTATGGACCATCAATCTACCGGACCTAAAATTTTCCATAGAAAGTATACTAAAATTGGAAAAGACGTAAACCTTGATAATTTTTTATAAATAATTGCAAACAACTTGAAGTTTGGCACACTGTTATGTTGCTGTGAAATAAATGTGTGTGGTAAGTTTCGTGACGTGACAGTCAACATTTCCCCGATTTTTCCGATTTTTTTAATTCAACAATTTCGTGCAGTTTTACATGAAGTTTTCTGTTTGTTTCTCTGCAAACTATGTAAAACCCGCATTATATGTTAAACAAAATTTATTTTACTTTTAGAATTTCAAAACAGAACTAAAATATTCAATTTAGTTCAAGCTGGAATAAATTTTTAGTAGAACCCTTAATTTTCGGATTTTTCGGAACTTTCAAAGTTGATGGTGACGTCACATGAAAACTGCTGACATCAGTAAAAAAAAACTTACATCATTTTGTTTACTTGATGATGTAGTATAATTGTACCAAGTTTCATTTTATCATGGGTAGTAGTTCAAAATTTATGGAGGGGGGACCGAATTGCCCCCTCCCCCCTAGCAATGAACAGCCCAAAAAAGCCTAGCATGAATAGGGTTAACAAGTCTCTTTACAAAGAGACTGTCTTGACATGTTTATAACATGCCCCATATCTTACGAAAACAAGTTTTGACTATGGAGTTTAATCATGTAAGTCACTCTTATTGATCTAAATCGCCCCAAAATCTTAAAGTACTTAAATAGACTGTCTTGGCTTGCTTATAAACAGTCCCATCTCATAAAGGCGGGTTTTGACTATGGATCTGAATCATAAAAGTTTGTAACGTCAATTAAACTTTTAAATATATCCCAACAGGCTCATCGTGGTCAAATGACGTTGCGATAACGTTATAACAACGTCACAGATATAACAACGCTGTTGCAACGTCGTTTGACCATGATCTGCCTACTGGGATACATTTTCCACTGAAATGTTGTAGTAGCGTCGTAGTAATATAATTTTTCTTTGAGGGGGGGATTCAAAGCAGTGTGTTTTCTCAAGAACATAAAGAACTCCCAACTAGGGCATTCCAGAGTATCGATGATTGTAAACAAACATTTCTCAATAAATTGTTTCAATCTGAGTGAAGAGTTAGTAATGTTAAGCGACTGGCGAAGCGATTCTTTGTCATGGCGTTTGTCTTCCTTGTTTGTATGTAGACTGTAAGGTATTCTCAGCCTCGATCTCAGGGATTCACTCGCTTTTCGACAGGCTGGATTAGCGCCGTCAATCGATCAGAAAGGAGAGGAATTCCTGGGAACGAGGTTAAGATTTTCTTGCTCTTCTAATGAAGCACAGCTTTAGGATGACCTTGTTCATTGCTCAGAAGACAAAATTATGTGTGCCTTCATTACATTATTCAGATAAATATTCCGACCAGATTGTAAGACATACAGAAAATGAAAATGTTGTTCGACTATTTCAAATGGGTTCTTTTCGTGATTTAAACCAATGATATTTGATCGTAGCTAAGTATGGGTATTACAATTGAGGAACATATTAGTACAGTTGAAAACGTATTATGAAAACGAAGAACTATTTCGTTGCACTTCCTATTGAACTAACATCAAATATTTACAAATACATGACGGCATGATTTTCTCTCGACTAAATTGAAAATTTGCAAAGAATCGGTAAATTTTTATTCTACAATTTGAGGCGTCGTAAGATGCTTTCAGTTTCTTTCGTAAAGCATGTTCATTTTAAAAGAAACTGTCAGTTTATTAATCAGCGACTCAGAGAGGCAGCTGCGTATTAAGTTACTTGGAAAAGTACGGTGCGTGATGTGATCGAGGATTTTTCTTCAGGCTAGATCCATTCCGCTCTAGGCTTGGTCCGCAATGCACGTCATCGATGAAAAAAGCCAGAATTTCGTGCGTCAAGTTGCTGCTTGGGAGGTTTTGCTGTGAGTAAACCATCCTTTTTTGTTATTTTACCCAACGTAAAAGAGATGTTTGAGAGACAGAGCAAAGAAATAAGAAGTAAGCTGAATTTATAAACTGATATTATGGAGAAAGACTGTAATTTTTCGAAAAGATTCAAGATTCCACTTTTTAAAAATTGGAGAGACTTAAAAACCTTAAAAGTTATGCGAACATATCATTCAATCTGTTGTTGGGTTTTTTCATCAAGTTGAATCGATGTTTGGAAACACAGGTTGTTCACAATATGCATGTAACGCATTGTATGGAGTATTTTGGTCTCAAGCGCATACAATGTCATTGTGGTGCAAATACGACTTAGTGAATTCTTATTGAGGGCGTTAAGATCAACAAATCCCTACACACAAATGATTATCTGTCAGTACATTATATTCCAAGCACTATTGGGCAATTGGAGTATACAGTCACTTTAAAGTAAGGTGTTTATACAGAAGGAAAAGCTTAAATGCGGACCATACGAACCAATTTTCCTTTTCACGATCACTCTTTTTATTTGTTTTCAATTCTAGATGAGAATTCAAATCTCATAAAAATAATGTCCAGAATCTCAATCATTTACCCTATTGGTCCTTTTACGCCCGTCCTTTTTACGCCGGCCATTATTCCGCCATTTTTCGAAATTTTGACGGTCAAATTCTCAAAGACAAACCTTTATCGCCCGCCCTTTAAACCCTATGTCACAAAAATTAACGCCAATGAAGAGCCGGCGTAAAAAGGGACAATGGCGTACTATGAATCACCATGACTATCCGGTGGGCAAAATCGTTAAAAAGTCACTGTAGAGGAGTGCATTTCTATTGAAGCGATACGCATAATGCATCTCGTTTCAATAGAAATACCCTCCTCCGCAGTGACGTTTTAACGATTTTGCCATTAAGTAGCTATTGCGCGATAACTATTCTAGACCTGGCACCAATTTTCTCTTTTTAAAGTAGACAAATGGTCTTGAGTTTGGAGTTTGTAAACAGTCTTCATTGCACAACTACAAACAGACCAATCGTACGTCTGTTACTACACGTCTGTTACGAGATCAGCAAGAAAATTGATTTCAATACTGTGTGATTGCATTCGGGAAATAAGCTTGTGGGATTTTTCAAAATTGGTCACATTCTCACATATTTGGATATTTGGATACAACATTCTTTCTTCTTTGTAAGTTGTAGCTAGATATTTGGAGATCATTTTTTTCATTGCGTAAGAAGAAGATGAAGTTTCCTTTTTTTTCATGTTTGCATTCTGATATTGGTATTTGGATCAGTAAAATAGATATCTGCCGTTTCTTGATTTTCTTTTTCATTTTAAGAGATTTTTTGTTTGGTCTTTGAATTTTCATTAGTAAGGTCAATACCAGCTTCCCTGGACACAAAGAAAAAAAAGTAATTGAGATGTCAGGGTGCGTAGAATTAAATTGAGCATAACACATTTTACATAATTTCCTCAACATATCCCCCTGAATATATCCCCTGAAAAACCATTTTTGCTCATGCCCAAATTTAAAATCACAAGCGCAGGGTTTAGTTTTTTTTCCTTTGCCTTTTTTCACACACAACTCTGTGTTAGTTCTGACGCTATAGTAGTTAATAGTAATATACAATCTTTCGTGACCTATTCTCCTTGGACAGCAATGGATTCTGCACATTAATCGTTTTTGAATTATTTTGTAGTTCGATTCCGTGACGTAATGTTTGATCGGAGCTCTGGAAGGAACTAAGAAAGGTGTTGTTACGAGGGATATACGACACTCAAGTGATAAACACGCCTTTTAATTAAAACTTTCCATTATACAAATTAGCAAGTCACAGAAAACTTATGCGAAAATTGTTCTCCAACTAGATAAATTGTGAATGTAAATTAGTGAAAAATTGCACCTTTGATTTGACTTCTCTGATTGTATTTTTAATATTCGTATTGGTTTCCATTTCAGCGATTGTTTAAAGATATTGAAGCAAAAATGAAAAAATAATAAAAAGTCAATTAACAGCAACAACAAATTCAACTTAGCGTCAACGTCACAGTGAAGAGACGCATCGTAGAAAATCACCCGTTTTAACGTACCACATAGTGGTTTAAAGACGTTCAAAGTGACTTAAAGAAGTTCATAATGGTTCAAAAAGACGTTCATAGTGATTTAAAGACGTCCATTGTGGTTTAAAGAAGTTCGTAGTGATTTAAAGAAGTTCGTAGTGATTTAAAGGAGCAGTATTGATATCAGTTATAATTTGAAGTGACAGAATCAGTAAGGAAAATCCTAGCATTGAACCAGTGCTTACATTTGTCATAAGGTCTTTGAATATTTTAAAACTCTATTGAGTGAATTTCAAAATGCTACAGTAGCCGAGAATACTCTCACTGTTATCGTTTCAGGTTCCCTACCCTTGGATGCAAAGCAAACAAAATTGTTTCAAACTTTAAAGTGTTGATACAAACAATATCATACCATAGAGACAGTTTCAAATATTTTATACGAGAATAGATCATCAAGATATTAAAATACTATTGAAACGTGACAAATTGATTAAATGAGTTTCAAAGATTTTAACGGTACCGAAAGATAGAAGCGACACAAGATAACACGATCCATTAGAAAATTTGAACCGTCCCAATACATAAATTGCGCAAACGCTTTGGAAACGCCTTTTGTGCAGTCCAAACTTCAATACAAAGTTAGTGATTCATCGAAGCGACATTGACAAGCTATAAATAAATAATAACGTATTGGAGTGAAGTACTGGTATTAGTTTACAACAGCACTCCGAGCAGCAAGCCAATAAATATGCTGAATCAGAATCTAACAGAAACAAACTCTAGTAGAAATTACTCTTACCTAGGAGTGTCAAGTTATGTTGCGTCTGTGGTACTCCATTCCGTTGGATTCTACTTGATTTACACAAACAATATCGTGGTGAGCAAAAACCAACGCATTCTACTCAGAAATCTTAGTTTGACTGAAATTGTTTTGTGTGTGTTGGGGGCTTTAGAGTTAATACTCTTAGCACACTTCGGCAGATATCATTCGGCACATATTATTGCTCACATCTTGCAGTTATCAATCAGTTTTCTGTATTCCGTTATCATGGTGATCATTACCATCGATAGATTTCTAGAGCTGTATTTAAACATCAGATATCCTTTATTCTGGTCTACAAAGTACACTTTAACATTAATTTTGTCGCTGTGGTTCCTGACTTCAGTAGCTGTATCCATTTACCTTTATTTGTTTGTGGCCATTGGGGTATTGTTCTACAGAAAGTTCGTTCGTGTGTACTTCATTATAATGTATCCCACAATCGACATTATTTTTCTTATAACAGCGTTGATAACGTATAGTTACGTCATCACGAAACTGTTTCATAACAGCAGAGCGATAAGGGTTGCATGTGAAAGCGCCACGAATATTACCTCCTTAAGACTGCATACCAGAAGGACGAGACGTAGTTTACTTCTGCCAACTCTCCTCATCTTATCGTTCGTTGTTTTCATCCAAGTTCCTGATTTTATCCACCTGTCGTCGTTTGTGGTGGACAACTCTCTGCCGGAATCAATAAGTGCGGATTGGATCGCGTTATTGTATAACTTAGGCTTTATTTCAGATGGTTTGATTTACATTGTAATGTCAAGAGCTTTCAGGAAATGCTTTCGTGGTAAGCAGGATTCCGAAGCTAGTTCCTGGTCAAGAGGACAGTAGCTTTATATAATTAATAAACACAAATTTTGAGATATTTTCTTTCTTCTATTATTGTCTCTTGTATCAACAAAGAGTGCGCTTGATATCCTATTTGGACAGATAGAGAAATATGTTTGATAAACGTGAGTCAATCAATGGAATACTACAAGATTTTTCTAATCAATCCTATGAGTTTCATGTCTTTTCTAGATAGTCATCAGTTGAAACTTGACTCACGTTTATCATAAATGTTCATATATATATCACATTCATTCAAGTGTGCACAACATAATATAACACACGGCTTTTTTATGTGAACAGTAGATTTGCAACTAAATAAGGTTTTATGGCGTTCCTTCAAGTAGCAGAACGGTTATGATTGGAATATTTTAAAAAGTAGATCAATAATGTCAAGTTGTTTGAAATATTTGAAAAATTCTAATGGTATAGAGCTTAGAATCGCTAGTAAGAATGGAATTTAGTCTCCAATACTTTTGCATACAGACGTCTATTGTAATATGCTACTTAAAAGAAAGTGGTATTTCCCTGTATTTGATTCTTCAGAGCAAACAACTCTTTGACCCTTTGGCCCATAAGTGTGGTCCATAACGTATATTAAAGCAATATGACCATCACGGAGTGAAAGACTAAATTAATTATACGACAATTGTGAAAATTAACTCAAAATTCCTCCTGAAAACCCCCCTGAAAACCCCCCTGAAAAAGCAAACTTTGTTGGTACAAAACATAATTCGCGAAACTGAAGATTTTAGAAGGTCCCTGACGAAGGGATAAAAACTTATTATTATATTATTATATTATTATTATAATTATATTTTTACGACAAATTGTTTGTATATATTGTAATAACAATTGTAGTAACAATATTGTTTCATGCCGTAAACTTCCGCAGATAAGCCCGACTGTAGATAAGCGCACCCAAAGGTAACGCCACACGTTTTCTTACCAATTTTTCCAACCCATAGGCAAGCCCATCCGTAGAAAAGCATATTTCTTCTGGATAGAAAACCATCTCATACACTTCTCGCAGACTATCGAATTCTGACCCGGTGTTGGTAAGTTGGTTGGTTGGTAAACTGTAAATACTGATTTTAAATGAATAAAGGAATTATATATACAGTTGCCGCTCGATATGTGGAACTTTCAAGGGACCGAAAAAAATGGTTCCACTTAGCGAATGTTCCACTTATCCGAAGAAATTAAGAGAGTTTGATAAGGCAAATCCAAGGGACCGGGGAAAATGGTTCCACTTAGTGAAGGTTCCACTTATCCGGGGTTCCACATATCGAGCGGCAACTGTATACATATATGAGACGGAATGTTGGTTTTAATTAGTTTATTTAGACTGCGGTTATTTAAACTATGTATTTTGCACCAACGTTATAAAATAAAGTGACTACCTACTAGAGCCAAAGAGAAGTATTCATCATATTTTCGTTTACTTAAGTTTTTGAGAAAAGAAAGTTTTCGTTGTTACAATTGCCTTTTCTTTTTTGATTAGATGAGCCCACTCTTTTTAGCGCTGTATCAGTAAATAAGCCCAGGGCTTATCTGCAGCAATTTTTGGCATCTTTGGGCAAAAACAAAGAGCACAAGATTAAAATTCAAAAAACGACCCTCGAATTGTTAATTGGGCCATAGAAAATCGGATCATTCTCAAATTTTGTAAACTATTCCCTGTCGCTTCTTTTCTCTTTCGATACTTTTGATGAAAGAGAAGAAGAAGACGCTGGCACCGGTCAGTCACGTGATAAAACAGTCCAATGTAAGGACGATTTATTCGAGATCTCAATTATTCTAAGCAGTGGATAAACTCACCTAAAATGACAATAGTTTTTTCTTTTATCAGAAGTACCAGCGAGGCAGAGCGTTGATATACAACACGGGACTTTGAAAACAGCACACATCGCAGCTTTTTTCTGTGCATAAATTGCGTCAAGAACCCACTCACATCGTACTAATTCTGCTTCAAACAGTATTTATTTAGCTGCTTTCGGCAGGTATAATTATGGTATAATCAATTAATAGTTAATGTTTTCAAAGTACGTTAGTGATAACTGCCATGCACTGATGCCAGGAAAGTTCAGAGATTCGGAGGATAATAAATACTTCTTGGTTTGCGAATGTTCTTGTGTTTGTTTTTTACGTTTATCTGTTTAGTGAAATATGAATATAACAAATGCAAACTGCCTTTCCATAATCATGAAGCTTTTCCTTTTCTTCACAATTTTCATGAACTTTAAGTATTTTCAAACACTTAAGGACTCAGGATACCCTTTTTGCGCATATTTGCTTTTGCCATTGAGAACGAAATATGGCGAATTTTGACAA
>JAYJMG010153942.1:0-12646 GCA_036873935.1 Stomotoca atra
AGGATGGTGGAATTCACACCAATGTTAAATGATACTACATTCAATATACAATACAATACTTGCTTTTTGAATATAAGTTCACCAAGCGATAGCGTGCATTGTTCACAGATGGGGGGCAGCGACGCATCGATATGATTGTGTTGGACATGTGTGTCTATATCTATATATATACATGATCCACTTATTTTCATCTTTCAATGTTGGTGCTGACGCCAGGAACTCTTCAATTTTATGAAATGAAGCATTTGAGATCAATACATCAGAGTTATTTACAATATCTGTAACAGGTGATCCTGGAAACGGTTGTCCAGCACCGCAGTATTGAGTCGGTTCAGTATTTATATTCAAAGAAGGCGGCACAGATCCAAGTCAAAATTTGCTTTATCCACATCACTTTGCTCTTGGATTAAAGAATTGACTTTGTCCTCATTACCTTGAAACTTCTTCTTCTCCTGTATAAACTAAACTTCAACTGGTCTCCCCATATTCCAACATATGCTTACTACAAGACACACCAGTTCAAATGAGTGTTTACCAATGTAAAAAGCTGTATAGAGGGTTTCAATTATGTCTTTATTCCCGGTAATGCAAAGTAGATTTTAGAAAAGAAACACAATGGCTTTCACAGTAGATAATTAGGGCCAAAAAGGGGCTTAATTATATGCATAAATGGTTGCTATGACCGTTGCTAGGGAAAAGTAGTCATACCCTGTGTTACAAAAATGGGAATATATAAAGAACGACACATCATTTTGACAAACGGTTTTCAGAATTGAATTCCTCGATAATTTCTGCATAAAAAACAACCGAAATCTATTTTTTGAAGCTTCGATAATTTTTTGGGGGGTTTCCCCCTTAAAACAGGAACTACGGTAAGTAATGAAAGATATAATAATAATAATACTAAACTAGAAGACTAGCTCCAAATTTGGCCAGACCATATTATTCCCAAAAAACCTAAATTCCTCAAACCAATGTTCCAATAAGAGCCAAGATTCCTACCTCGTTCACATTTGTCCATTTTGACGTTTTTTGTCTCGTTATTCCCACAATCAGAAAGCAAGAAATGGCCCTGGGAACGTGGTTGCTAAGATCCAATTATGTAAAAATAAAAGAACATGTCGTTAGATACTTCTCTACCACTCAAATTGGAACTATTATGCTAACCTTCAAGAAGGTAGTACGTCTAATTTTATGCGAATGCATTTATTTAACTAATTTAACATTAACAAACAAACAAATAAAACAAACAAACATCTTAAACGTAGATGTTGCTGTGCCAATCAAATTGAACAATTCAAACGAAGAATAAATTACCTATAAAATTTTCCGACTTCAGGAAACAGTAGAATCTCGTAAATAGAACCGTCAGGAGACCTAAAAAAGCGGTCTCAGTTAGCAAATGGCCGACTTAAAGGGGAATTGAGGTCAAAAGTGTTTGCTTCATTTTATTGACAAAATTGAAAGATTGTGCTTCGTCAATCACAAAAATTTGTTTTTTACCATTTAATTACTTCTCAAACGAAAGATATGACCAGTTAAAGTTTTACTCATATATGCATAGCAGTTGCAATATAGTGAACATTTCTGATTTGGAAAGCAGATCTACTGAATTATGCTACAAAAATTTCTCACTTTAATCTTGATATTTAGTCGAAATTTTTTTTTTTTTTCCAAACATCAATTTCCCTTTAAGCGCAGCAGTTATTTAATTGAAGGTTTAGCGAAAGGGACGCAAGAAATTCGTTTCTCGAATCCAAAGTCCCAGTTATCGAGTCTCACTAATCGAAATTCTACTGCATGTATCCTACATATGTATTAAAATTTACAAGAAAATCCAAGTAATGAGTTAAATTAATTTGAAAAAAAGTTCAGATACGATAATTTAGAGTATTATTGCTTGTTGTATAACTCTATGTAGTATAAATTGAGGTTAAAATAGGCGAGAATAATAGTTTTAATCAATTTTACCTGAATAATTGGATGAAACGAAAAGGAAAAATCGGGAAACAGTAGCAAGTAGCACAGATTGAACATCGCCCGAATGTTAACAAAGTAGGTACAACGGGTTTGTTTTGGAGAGTGTGAGAAAGCTACAACAAAAAAAATTAGCAATTAACTCTGATATGTTTCAATCGGTAAGGTATGTTTCATAGTACAACTTTGTTAAATACCATGTCATCATCGAATGTAAATGCTGCACAAAACGTAGCCACACTTTGGTTAAAAAACGATCGACAAGATGCTTCGCAGCCATGCCCTCGGCATCTGTTTAAAGGCATACCTTTCTCATCACTGAGATAAAAGTCTTCAAATGTTTCCTTGAACATTACAGAAAGCATAAGATTTACTTCATTCAAAGGATTCATGTAGGTCTCCTCTTTAAAATAATTCGAAAATGGATCCCTGGGACTGTAGGAATTGCAAAGTGCCAGGACTTTCTCTTCCTTCATTTTTTCTTTCCATGATGCGCACATCGATTTGAGTTGTTCTTGGTTGGAACACCAGTCTACATGAACCGAGCCCAAAACGTAATATGACCAATTTATGAAGTGCATCTGATGTAATGTATCCTTAACAGAGCATGCTTGGGCAAACTTGATAAATTCTTTCTTTTCCACATAGTCAGGTATGTTCGACCAATCAATTCCATATGGTTGAAGTTGACGAATTTCCTTTGCAAATCTGAAATCTTTCTGGTCCACAAATTTTGTGTACAAATGACACACAATTTTTCCTTCTTGCGCATATGATCTGAAGATATGTGTAACTTGAAATGTTACGTTGACAATCATTTCGAACAAGGATTTGGGTAGGGTATTGAATTGGCGCAAAGCAATCGCCTTTGGGTCAATGGCTTTGAAGAAGAATTCTTCACTCATCTTTTCCTGACCATGAATGTTGGCAAACATGGTTGGATTTCCAGCTACTGCATCCTTTTCATCGACAAAAATACAGCCAGAAAACAAATACCTGCAGAACTTCACCTTGTCATCCATATTCTTCATACCCCAAACGTCATCAAAGTGAGCGTTTCGTATACCTTTGCTAAATAGTTGCTTTGCTTTCGGTACCGTGACTTTCGACTTCTTCCATTTCCTTAAGATATACAAATCTTCATCGGACAGCTCATACTTACCAACATCTCTAAGAAAATCATCAACATATTTTCCAAAGATTTTCAAAGTTTTCTCATCCAGCAAAGAAGAAAACCAAATTTGCAAAATACTTGGCGTAGAGATCTCTGAATTATTTGACTTCAGCATGTGGTAGATGAGCCTGCTTCGAAGTGATGTCACTTGACACCTATCAAAGCCATAGAATGTGAGCACACCACAATCTTGATTATGAAACCGTCCCCAAATTAACTGAAACAGATCGACATATCCGAAACCAATATAAGTCTTCCCAAACTCGTACGCCTGGTCAGCAATGCTTGTGTTTCGCATGGTCTGATAAAATAAGCATTGATAGGGATCATGGTGAGATCTTTCGTAAATATCCCCCGTTTTCCGTCCCTTAGCTGTGAGAAATTCAAGCAGACCATTTTTGTACATTCCCAGGCAAAATCCCCAGCGTTGCTTAAAATTCTTTGTTTCACTGAAATCTTCATCATTTAATGGTGGGAGGTCATTTCTATTTGCTAGGATTTGAGTACGATAAACCATTTCTTCTTGTTGAATTCGTTTAGAATGTTCGATGTCTTTAGGAAAGCAAATCTTATATTGCTGTGCCACCGAAGTTTGTTCGCCAATTTGGGATCCCATTAAGTTGAACCTGAGAAATGAAAGTATCCATTGCACAGTCTCCTTTTGTCAAATGAAGTGAGTTATCCTGATAAAATATGTTTTTCATATGGAAATTTTCAATTAATTTTTAAACGAAAACCATCAAATTCTTTGCTAAATCTTATACCACCTCCTGGTTTAGTTAGAGTTACTTTCGTTTAAATGTTATCAAGGACCGTACTGGCGACGCAAGCTCGTCGCCAGCGCTTTTTTGTCTCTTTTTGACTAATGTGTGTCATACGGTAAGCACTGGGGACGAGTTTGCTGAATGCATTATGCAGGTTCATGAAATAATTGAAAAACAAATAATAAAAAAATAACAAATTTCGATAAAAAAATCTGAATCTGATAAAAGTGATCGTTTATAAAAAGACAGACGAGTCAGACAACGAGTGACAACGAGTGGCAACAAGTGACAAAAGGTGACAAAGAGTGACAGAGAGTCAACTGTCATATAAGATGAAATTTTTAAGTTTTTTTATCTTTTACGAATCCAAGCAGAATTGGAATTAATTCATTCTTTCCTTTTATTTTGTTTTGATATGTAAAAAACTTTTGGACTTGGACTCTTTTTATATGCTTAAAGGAACTGTAAAATGTTTTAAATTAATTAACTAACTTTTACTAATGCGAACGTACACGGTGTGCACAGAAATACCAACCTTATTCCCAGCTACCCTCAAACGAAGACGACAGAGATAAACGATCTAGGAGCGACCATCCAATTAGAAAAACAAAAGAGGGAATAATATTATAACATATGGCGTATAATAATTGGTGATGAAAACGAAATCGTAGTTCCTAAAGTTCACATTCGTTCGCTGTTACTTGTTGGTCACTCATTGCCACTTGTTGTCGCTCGTTGTCACTCGTCTGACTTGTCTGTCTTTTTTATAAACGATCGATAAGAGTAATGCCAAATCTTTCAATTTCTCTCGTTCAATATACCAGTAAAGTTCACTTAGTTAGTTAGGGGTGGACATTTTGATGTGACTTTGAAAAAATTAACTACGTGTTTTAATTCGTTCGCAGCTTTGTTATTTTATTCTTCTTTCTTTGAGTCCAGGGAATATGGACCTTATTAACCCTATTCATACCGGCAGTGTGCACAATGTGCACGGGGCCAAATCTGAATAACCGGCATTTCTTTATTTTTTGGCGCGCCGCCCTGAAATTTTATGACTTTTATTCTTTTTTATGAGCGGTCGCTTACAAAATAAAAAATTGTAAAAAAAAATTGTAGTTCGGGCGCGGTGACCAATCTGCCAAAAGTAACCGCAAGTATTGATTTTTTTGTTATTTACAAATCTGTCCAGTTTTCGCAAATAATGAACTTTTTGTTACATTTGGTTTTCCTATAACCAGTGTAACCGTTATAAAAGATATTATTACTTTAAAAAAAAATAAAACCTTTTTATTTTCCAGTCATTTTTAGGAAAAACGGTCAATTTCAGGAAAAACCGCCATTTTTTTGTTCGCGCCTCCCCCCCGTGCAACCCCAATTCTCGGTTTTCCTTGATAATTTTTATTTTTTATGGTACGTAAAGGGCTGAAGTGATTTCAGTTGAAATTTTAAAGCAGTAGCCGATTTAAAAAAAAAGTTAACGACCCCGTGCCCTATGTGCACACTGCCCGTTATTTAAGGTCTCAAAACACCCGGTATGAATAGGGTTAACGACGGTTTAGCGATATCAGCTACGGAGCATTAATTACTTACATCAGATCTTCGACTTCTGGATCATAAGAATTGTTTTCTGCAGTTCCAGGTGAGCGCGATTTTGTGCCTTGGGTACCTGACTTCGTTTTCTTTTCATTATTCTTTTCGTGTACTTTGGTAGATGGTGAACAGCTTATCTTATGTTTCTTCCAGTCAGCTATTTGGCACTCTTTGGAACAATAATTCTGTTTCTTGCATCTACCACATCGCAATGTTCCGGATTCTTTACAGGTTTTAACTGCACAAACCGTTTCCATTTCTAAATTAAAAAATCAGAAAAAAATTAATTTCCAATAATCTATAAATAAATGTGAGATCATCAGGCAACCGTGTTTATTTTGTGTGGTTTTTCGTCGTCTTTTTTCTTATATTGCGCTCAAACCAGATATAATAGTGAAAAAGATTGTTGACTGGGAAATCTCTTTAGGTGTTTTTAATCTCTAGTCCAGCTTAGTCAAGTTGCTTAGCTCTATTATTTTTTTCGCATCATATCAAATCTATCATAGCGACAAGGAGCCAGGAACCTTGGCTAATTTCATCTTTGAAAGACGACTACAAACACAATTTACAGAACCAAAGGAAGGTTGTTTCATATTCAATGTGCTGCTCTACGTTTACCAGTGTACAAATTATCACCTGATGTAAGTCAAAACAAAATTCTGGGCGAAAAAAAATAGAATTTTTGGACTGATAAAATATTGTATGTCATGGAAATTTTGGGCTCGGGCGACTTATTACTTGTTTATACGTCAAATGAAAGATGCCTCATAACGTGTTTATACGTCAAATGAAAGCAATTTTTAGCCCACATGAGCAAGCTTCCTGGAAATAAGCTCTGAAAGAAATCCGCAACCTTGGCTATAACTATCTAAAAAAAGCATTCGGGTTGTTTCAACATCAATCCTGCTGAACATTTGGTTTTCTACTATTCCTCGTACGATCTGGTTTGAATTTACCAAAATCCAGTGTTAAGATCTCGTTCGAGGTATTGTAACTGCTACTCGAAATTGTATGAACTTCAACTAAATTGGCTTTTTTCACAAAATCACAAAATATTTTTTTGTAATATACAAATGTAATTCACTGCTACGACCACGAACACCATCATGCGCTTCGAATTTCACCTATTCGTCATTACGGTGGTGCGATTTGATTTGTGATAAAATTCTACGAATTGTGCCGATTTTGGCAGTGATGCAGCTTCATAAATAACTTTGTGCTTATCCTACCAGCCAATGTTTTCTAAATTTCGTTATGACGTCACGAAGAAAAACGTCTATACGGGATTTAGTTTAAGCCCCTATTTACACTAGCATGGCTTGTAGTACCATAATATTAGTGAAGCGAAGAGACTAAGAACTAAATAAACAACATATCTAAGACATTGAGGAACTTCCACACAACTTAATGTTTCTTTTGGTCGAAAATTACCTTGAACAAGGAAAATTGCAACAGACGTTCAAGTCAATTATGGCAGGCGGCAAAAGTATAAGCAAATAAAAATATTTGTCGCGCTTTAAGTTTAAGTTTAAAATCTCTTTTTCTTGCTTCGACATAGAGAGCTTTTGTTTGTCGTGTTGTAATTACGTAATATTTTTGTATGCTTAAGTAAAGAATTGCAGGTTTTTCGCCTTTTACCTTCGCAAGTTTTTTTCCACGCAAAGCTGTATATAACCCCCCGCATAAAAGAGATATATACGGAAAGCGATCGTTCTTTTTTACGGAGCCGAAAAGAACGTTAATTAGAGCGGGAAAGCTGTAAGGTTTTTTGTTTTTAATATGAAGGAGGATCTAGAAAATTTACCGATAATGTACTGACAAACTAGAATCGAACTACTGAACTACTGCTAGCAACAACTTTTTGTTTCTAAAACCAAACAATCTCGGTCCCAGGGCTTCTATCCGCTTTTTTAAGATTTTTGCTGATTTTTAGTTGGCATAAATTAAGTTCAGCTGTTCAGATTATTTGGATTATGAGCACAAAAGCAACCGAGGCAAGCGAACAAGTAGCAAAATTATTCGGTTGTCAGTTAGCTGGTGGTTGGGTTGTTGTAGTGGTAGTGTTGAGTGCTGTTGTTTAGGTTATTACTAATATGGAAAAAGTTTTTAATATGCATTATCAACTATATTAAAGCAAGGAGTGATTCCCCTTGGAAAAGTTAAAAGTTTCAAGGAGAGGCACTTTGCTATACACCAGAATTTTAACATAGTCAATAAATGATTTGAATTATTGTTTTTAAATTAAAGTGCAATATTTTACTTTGGCAGTTTGTGAAATCATAGATGTTTTGTAATAATAGCCAGGATTCCTAGCCCCCTTGTTGCTATTGATAGATTCAATCTATCAATAGCGACAAGGGGGCTAGGAATCCTGGCTATTGTAATAAGTATTCAAAATTTTAAAGGCATGTCATGGCTAAGGATATTTTTGTCATGAAAAAACAATTGGAAAGTATCGTTGAAAGGTAAATTTTCATTTTCATTCTTTATATTGAGAACAACACAATAAAATGCAATGACATCGAGAAAATTTGGTAGGCACTTCTATGCGCGTTAAAACTTATTATATGATTATACTAGCAAGAACACGTCGATAAAGGCCATATTGTAAAAATTAAATTAGTGTTGGGTTTATCAATTGTTTTTTGTAAAATATGAAGGTGGCCCATACGTGAACAATAAGGCAATAAGGGAACATAAAGGTTTTAGGAAAAATTTTGATATGATTTAATGTGCATAAACAAACATCACATAATGTGTATAAATATATATCATATATAATATATAAATATGTGAATAATAGAAAAGGCCCATCATTTTTTGAATTTCAGTAAAATCTAGTACATATGTTAAGTATTATAAATATTGTTATGAGCATGAAATTTTAAACTAAAAATAACATTATAATATAAGTGATATTTCGCTTAGCCACTACTAACAATCATGAGACTAACAGTGGGAAATGTTTTTCACCCACATATTTTTCAAAAAGGGAAGGGCAGTGTCAATTTAATTAAAAGCCTAGATCAGGGCATGAATCCCTAGCACGATTTGAACCAATATCTGCTATCGTCCCTATCGCCTTACTAAGTGTTGAGCAATATACTCATTCATGAAAATTTCTCCCAACTTTTTGTTTGTTTTATTCTTCTGCATGACTTATTGGGTGTTCATAGTCATTGCATTTTCACGACACACCATTCATCATAGTCGGACATATAAAACAAGAGGGAAAATACACCTTGTGACAAAAAGATTTAATTTAGCTGAGATATGTCTCTCTTTCTGCTCGCAACTTCATTTTGGTTGATTTTGCACATGCATTAGGCGTAGAATAATGAAAGTGGAAGTATGAGTGAGTTCAGCTTACTTGCCTACTGTACACTTAATCAAAAATGCATGATAACTAGATACAAAAAAACACCTTACTCTACATGATAAAATAGTCATGAAATATACATAATTTAACAAAAACAAGTAGTATATATAAAGCAAGCATGCATACTTAGCATATAGGTATGCTGGAAGTTGTGATTTTTTCTCTCATAAGAATCGACAGCAGCAAACAACTTATACAGTTTAACAAATTAAACAAACACTTTCATCAGCAATACTTCTAATTACCCACGCTCAGAGTGGGCAGAGTATACTCTCCCACGCGTATAAGGCCTATGCGGTATTGATCGTTCTTTTTTTACGGAGCCGAAACGTGAGTTAATTATGGTAGATGAGTTGTGAGCTTTTAGATCACACTTAGGGAAGAGAGTGCCAATTCTCCGGGACCGGGTAAAAGGAGAGTCATATTCCCAACATTTTCTATTTCTGGTTAGCACGAAAGTCTTTGGTCGATATCTCACGAACGAAACATTGTTATGCTAAGAAACTTTGCAGGTGTCATCCTTAAATCCAGTTCTTTGTCTCAATTGCAAAATTTTGTAACCGCGCCTACTGATGATGTCAGGATTTGGGCAAATTTGGTATTGGAAACTTTATACTTAATATCTCCTCAGCAAAGCATTGTTAAGCCGCAAAAATCAGAAGGTGGTATCAGCTCTAGAAGACCTTTGACAATGAACTTTAATTTTGAGACCACGCCCATCTACGACGTCACAATTTGGATTTGGACGAAACATCGTCAAACCACCAAACTTGGCACAACACTGATTTCAGGTGCACAGACTGACCATGACACTAGCCTGAGCAAAAAAAATTGTTGTATTAATTTCTCAGCCATAGTCTCATGATTTCCTCATTGCAAAATTCTCAACCTCAAGACTATATACGTCACTAGCCTCAATATGATTTCTCGCCAGTCAAAATATTTCTGTTAATTTGACCAGGGTCCAAAAACTGCGGTGTGAGTGCGCACAGACTATATACGTCAAAGAGATTGGAAACGAACGAACAATGATTATCGAAGTTCCTACGAATAAAATAATGACCCGGGATGCTCCAAAATGCGGAACACGAAAAACGACGGCGCTACTGTAGAAATTTATTCTAATGCCGCGCAAAGAATAGGTACACTGAGGAAATTCATATATGCTACAAGACGTCTTATTGGAAAATCTTATATTATCGCACGCAAGTGTCCCTTTCGAAAAAATTCTCCTTCGTCACTTGACGTATATGGTTATGGTATCTGGTGGTTTATATCCGTCCATGTGGCAGGTGGTATTTATTATAAGTCCTTTGACAATTAAGTAAAATTTTGTGACCACGCTTATTGATGACGCAACAAATAGGCCCAAAAGGAGGCAAAAATTAAAAATGCTCCGTTTTTCGTGAAAATTTACACTTGGAACAATTCAAGGATTCTGATTTAAAATCTGGAGTTCATTTTTCGAAAATTACCCCCCAAAAAAGTGGGGTTCGGACCCGTATTTGGGCTAAAAATTAAAAATGCTGCGTTTGTCTTGTAAATTTGCACTTGGAACAATTCGAGAATGCTGATTTCAAATCTGGAAGTAAATTTTCAAATTTGGACTTGGAAATCGTTGATCCCAGGGCCGTTTGCCTCTTTTTGATATGAGGGCAAAACGGCACTGGGACTTGGAGACACAGGGTTCAGGCCCGAACTAGACCTAAAAATGAAACTTTATTAATTTCCGATGCATTTGATTTGCAGCAGAAGTCTTCTGATCACCAGGGTATCAATGCTACTCGTTATTAATGTTGTGCTCAAAATAGGTTGAAATAAATTAAGAAGAAACTTTTTTAACACTCTGAGTTTATGACGATCAAATTATTTAATTAACGCAAAATTAAAAAAAGCTGCATTAATTTTGTGTTTCGTTAATTGGTCCAGAAATAAGCCCTAGGAACTAGGTTGTTAATTGGTAAATTTCCAGGGAATGACGTAATTATCGACAAAGCAAGGGCCGCATATAGGTATTTAACTGCTGCCGAAACATTCTTTACCTTCTTCAATCAAAGAGCAGAAAGAGGTCCTGGAGTAAGGTTGCTTTTCTGCACTTCCTGTAAAGTTTAGCTTCGCTGGCAAGCGCTCCACAGCCGTGGGAAGATAGTGAAAACTACTGCTAGTTATAAATATGCTTTTGATTTTACCAGTTTACTACCCAATCTTTCAGCAATATTTTGGCCACAAATATCATGATATCAGCACCTGCTCTCCCTTGTCTTTAACTTTCACGCCTGATCACGCTTTCTTCTCACACAATGAACATAAAAAAACGTTTTGCCAAATTTAATGATTTGAATAAACTTATGTGTATCACTTCTTCAACTCCTTCACAACTACAGCAAGGCACTATCTTTTCGTGCTATTTCCTTACGCTTGTCCTGTCCGCTTATGGAAAATCATGGTGCATGAATTACGAAATGGAAATAATTCACGGGAAAATGAGAACCAACAAAATTCTGAATTTTACCAGGGCCTTCTTCTCCGTGCTAGTCAACATAAAAAATATCGGAAAAAAGCCCTGGGATCGAGGTTGAAAACCAACCAATCCAAGTACAGGAAAGGTTGCGTTGACTGTACAGTTAAGTTACGGCATGCTAAAAAGTATATATGTAAAATTTTCAACTTACTTGATATCTTAACTTTAAGTTTTTCTTGTGATTTGATTACATGTTCCAAGACGTTAAATGTTTATGTAACTTTCAACACAGTTCATGTATGTACAAGCTAAATTCTAAGAATACTTTGTTGTTCTCAGGTTACCAGTGAATAAGATTCAAAGATATGTTTTGGGTAAATTACGCCAAAGAAAATCCAAAATTCATAATTTGAGTTCACCATCAATGAATGTAAAAATACGAAAACGTAGATGTTGCTGTGCCAATCAAATTGAACAATTCAAACGTGAGATATATTACCTATAACATTTTCCACCTTTAGTAAACAGTAGAATCTCAGTAAGTGGGACTTTCATGAGACCCAATAAACCGGTCCCAGTTAGCGAATGTCCCACCTGTCCTGAGCCGGCTTAACGTTCGCGATAGTCTGTTTGAGGACCTTCGACAACGACTTATGGCAAAGTGACGTCATTGATCAATTTTATTTTTTATCAAAAGTTTCTTCATAGGACTACTGAAAGTTTTTTTTTTCAAAAATAAAGGATGCTGGGGATAATAGTTGTTGTAACATCTATATTAGTTGAACATGAATGTGTGTATTGAATGTGTGTCTAAAAAATAATCATCCCACTTGAACGTAACTTTTTAGGTTTATCTAAAAGGAACACAAAAAGTCATTTTTTCTAAACGAAAGACCCAGTTATCAAGTGCCTCACTTATCGCAATTCTAAAGTGTGAATCGTACATATGCATCTAAATTTACAAGAAAATCCAAGTAGTGAGTTAGATTAATTTAAAAAAATGTTCAGATACCACAGTTGAAGTAAAATTGCTTGTTGTGTAATTCTATGTAGTATAAATCGAGGTAAAAATAGTCAAGGAGATTAGTTTTAATCAAATTTACACGAAAAGATATAAAATCATAATATCAAAATAATTATGGACACTAAATTAGTATTAAAACTCAAAATAAAAAAAATTTTAGTCATACTTAATACTTAATACTTGACTTAAAGAGCCATTAGACTACTAAAATACAACAAAATCAGCGGCGCGATGGTCCGGAACACAGCAGTTCGGCGTTTGTCTCAGTGTCCCAATC
>JAYJMG010154053.1:0-30778 GCA_036873935.1 Stomotoca atra
CGCCCTCTAATAAACGCCGCACCCAAAAATTCAAAAATTTAATAAACACCGCGGCGTTTAAAAGAGGAAATACGGTAATCGTTTTTCGTAAGAACTTGGATAAACGCATGCCTCCTGATTAGCAAAAAGACGTCTACCAAGACATCTAGTCTGATTTGTCCGTTCAGAAGATATCTTTTGAAAAACATCTTAAAAACGTCTTGAAAATACACTTTTTAAACGGACAAATCAGACTACTTTTAGACCTTTTTAAAAGTTTTTTAGAATTTTTTTTAGACATTTTTAAACCTCATGTGTTTTATGGGTAGAGAACGAATATTAAATGTTCCAAAAATAATAAAATAGTGAACAAAAAAGCACGCTATTGGTGGAGCGGCAACCCAGCAGGTTTTGCAACGTCGTTTGACCATGATGTTTCTGCAGTGAACAGCTCTGCCACACATTTTCAAATCTTTCGTAAACGTTTTCGCATTTTAATAATTTTTTTTCATTGTTTCACATTGTTCCGATATAGATACATTCATTGTTAGTGTTGTTGTTGTTGTTGTTTTTGCTTCTGCCTTAGCCGTAAAAGCATATGAGCAATTTTTATCCCAAAATACTTGTTTTTTTCTTCCAGAATTGGACCTATTGTCAGCGCTACAGGTCGATGAAGAAATTTCAGGTATCGATAAAATCGATAATCGTTACCGAGCGTATCAGTTCTATATGCACAGTAAAGAACTTTTAGCAGAACCGTCGATTACTAAAGAATTCATCAACGAAATCATCAGAGATAAAGAGTTTATATTCACTGCAAATATTCGAAATGACAAAAGGCAGCCCAGTTCCATTATTGCCTTGCAAACAAGACAAGGACGTTTTAAATTTGTCCTTTGGATGGATGCTTACGAAAAAAAGATAGGACTTAAGTCTCACTCATCCGACGGTAAAGGACACCTTGTATTTAAACGAGTTCCAATTGATCAAGGCAAATGGCATCGCATTGTGCTGCATTTCCAACAATTTGACACAGCAAGTCCCCGTATTGCATTGTACGTTGATTGTGTATTGGTCGAAGAAAAGCAATTTTCATTCTCCTTAAAATTTTCATTGATTGAAGACGGTTTGGATTCAGAGCTGCGTATTGGGCAACTAAAAAGCAAGAAAGGAAAAGATTCAATCAAATTTATGGTAAGCAATATTGATTTTCATTTTTCCTTGGTGTATTGTATTTTTTATTATTTTGTTTTTTATTGGTAAATTATTATGTCAAGGAGTCACCGTAAAATACCTCTTCCGCAGTTTGATATCGGACAGGAAAAATATCATATTTCAAAATCAATTGGCCTAGACTTTCGTCATCATAAACTGTCTCCATTCACTATGTCTTCATTGCAAGAAAAAAAAAATCGAAATAAGTGGGATACTTAAGAATCTATATACTAAGAATCTAATAAAGTGAAGCTGTATGAAATGTAAGCTTTTGCCAACCTGAAAAAGAAACTGGGAAAGACTTTCTTCTAATGTCCTCGATTGCTTTCGAATCGAATCACTGAATCAAAGGAAACAAACGCAAATTCGAACGGAGGTCTCCGCTTTGTTTGAAAAATAACCTCTGTATTTGAGATCAGCATCGTCAATTTGTTTGAATTTGCCAGGAAAAACGAATCACTTTTAAATTTTGATCTGTTTGGGGTCGATCTTTGACGTCATCAATGACTGTGATCCCGCAATTTTATTTTACAAACAAAGTTCTTATGACAGCAGTGCCACCTAACAAATTTCATTTTGTTCACGGCACCTGTCCGTGGAAAATTAAATCAATGATGACGTCATAAATTAATGTTGACTTTAGGATCTATTAGTTATACAACAAAATCATTTCGAACGGACGCTTGGTTCTTGAGATAATTATTAACGAAAATATTCCAGTACCAAATTTGCCCAAATTGTATATAAAGGCGTGGTCCCGTAATTTTACTTAACTGTCAAAAAACTTCTGAACCTGATTCCATCTATCAAGTTTGGTAGTGTAAGAATATTTCTTCTAAGAGATAATACGGAAATATCTCCCAAACGAAATTTACCTAAATGGTGACGTGCATTTTTGCATTTCTTTTTTCGTAGGGTGGACTTCAAGATATGAAGTTGATCTTCCAACGAAACATCAAATGGTTTATAACCCCACAACAATGTTTGAATCTTGATACGGAAGCTACAGGTAATGGTAAAAGTTTTTTAGTATGGTGGACAACTTGGACTTACTAATTTTCTGAAACGATCTTCAAGTGCTTTAAATTAAAGCGTCCCCAAACCAAATTGCCAAGCAACTGCCCTAAAAAATAAGTGTTTTTTTAATTTTTTTCAAACCCTCCATCCATGACCTCTTGAACATCGCTGGAGTAATATAACAATAAAATTGTTCAGGGAGGTATTTCAAACTAAAATCAAACAATATCATATACTCTATAATCAGTAATTGCAAGGGATATTTACTACATTTAATGCGGCTATAAAAGGTTTTACTCCTCACTTTTTGAGACAGTTTTCTCCCTAATTATTGCGGCATAATATTCGTGTTTTCCCCTCATATTTGCACCATATTTTTTGATTTCTTTAGGTGTGAAAGCTTTCCACGAACCTACCTCAATACTTACGAAAGATATCGATGAGTTTGGAATGTCTTTGAAGAATGTCCAATTCCAAATGGTTGCACAGGTAACTTTATCACGACATTTACTTCATATTGTCAAAATTTCAAGATTTTTTTAATCCATTTTAAAAGCGAAGGGGTTGATCTTTAGCCTGTTCACAGACTCTCCGTCACGTGCCTATTGTGCCACGTGGTGATTTTTTTCCGGGTGTTGAGTTCGATGGTTTGTGTCACTGTCTAGTCGATTTACGATTCAAATTTTCTTTTTAAATCTTCACAGTGGCCTCTTTCATTTTTAAATTGGGCCAGGAAAAGGTACCAGCAAAATTGTTTTTTTGGGAAAATATTTTGATTAAATTAAAAAAAATGTTCTGCTCGATTGAGTTCTACAACCCCTTAACATTTTTTAAAATAAATTTCAAGGGTAATTACCTCACTAAAGAAAGACTAGACAAAGAAATTTCCCCAAGAAATATTTTCTTGGCTAAATAAGTTTGTTTTGAATTACTCAGTTTGATTCGAAATGTATTGTAATGCAATTTACTTCTATTAGGTGGAAGAGGTCCGAAAGATTCGACAATGGATTGAAGTATGCACTACGTGTCGTGTAAACCCTCCTAGTGGTGGTGGTATAGCTGGAGAGAAAGCCAATGTCACCAGCGCATGTGCTGGTAATGGTAAATGTCACCCTGATGCAGAATGTGTTGATCAAGATGACGGAGAAACAGCTGATTGCAAGGTATATACCCAACCTCTTCAAACATGTAAATCTATGTGAAAAAAATCTAGTAAAAACCATTCGCAATCAAAACAAACATGCTTCTATAATTGAAGCATTTGCATTTAATGAGTGGGGATTTTATCACTTGGGAAGCATTTAACATACTTAAAAAGTCGCTTTTTCGTTGATGTTTGCTCCAATGTCGAATGGTTCTGGATGATGATTGGGTATCAAAATGTTATTAAATGTTGATTATCCTAACAATATGTTATAATAGATTATAGGTTTGATTTAAAGAAGAAACAAAAAAGAAACAAAAACAACAACAAAAAACGATTTTTTTAAATGTTGGCCTTACTACGAGTATACATACAGGTCCGGCAGAGTAGGAGGACTGAGGGGGCTTAAGCAGCCACTTTTTTACTAACTAGTGAATTTTTTTTAATGAAGCAAAATATTAATTTGCACGAAAATAATCAAACTATGACATTTAGGGTGTAACTGTTAAGCTTAAAATGCTCAGCCCCTCCACATTTTTATTCACTCCGCCGGCCGGGTCTGTCTTATTGGTAAACAGCTGATTGTCTTTATATTTTTTTCACTTTTTACTTCTAATTTTTTTCATTCATTCATTATGTTGTTTATTTTTTCTTGTAGTGTAAAAATGGATTTGCTGGAAATGGAAAGATGTGCGGTACAGACACTGATGCTGATGGTACTCCAGATGAAGAATTGCAATGCGAAGAAAAATCATGCAGAAAGGTACGTCATACAAAGCTTTATGACGATGACCCAGTTTGGAGAATATCATACTATAAATTTTCCTTATTCTTTTCCCTCTGTAGAAAATGTGAAAAAAAAACAAACTCTTGAGCACCACCTTAAACTGATACAAATGAAGCCAAAAACGTGTCATTTTACACATCCTTGCTATGATGAAATCAATGCGGCATAAATAAAAAAATAAACAGCAGTGCTAATTCAGATGGTAAAGTATGTCTTTGAAGTATGAAAAAGTTCAAAGCAGTTTGATTGTTTCCTTTTTCAAAAAGAAATTAAACGACAAATGTCAATTGCTTATTCATTGAAAACTACGAGTGAATATCGACAAATTACCCCCACCCCCTCCCCCCCCCAAAAAAAAATGCGTAAAAGGCAACCTCATTTCTAAGACTTCAATCACTTTTTTTTTCTATAAGAAAAACAAAAAGAAGAGCTAGGAATAGGCCTTCCCTACAGTCTGTTTTACATATTTTGATCTCTTTATTTAACCGAAAATATTCTAGCAAGCACATCATGGTCAAACGACGTTGCAACATCGATGTAGCAACGTCACTGACTTTAACGCAACGTTTTCGCAACGTCGTTTGACCATGACATGTTTGCTTGGATGGTTGTAATCAAAAATAAATGAGAAGCAGCGGAAGAGTTAGGTATCCTGAATATATTTATCGGTAATTATTCATTATAGGACAACTGTCGACTGTTTCCCAACTCTGGACAAGAAGATGCTGACAAAGATGGACTCGGTGACGCATGTGATATTGACGATGATAATGACGGAATAGAAGACGATAACGTAAGAGTAGTCGAGCAATTTTTTGCGTTAAAATACATTTTACGCCAAACTTGCTTTTCATAATCATCTAATCCTTTTAATTCTATTCTATTTTTACTTGTTTTTATTTCTTCAAGTTTCAATCTTTTATCTTTCTTTCTTTCTCTTCTTTTTTTCGCGTCTGGTATAACGGAATTAATACTTTTTGCACCTTTGATTTGTTTTTATATCTGAAGGTATCTGAGAATTTATCAAAAAGGAGAAGAAGCCCTGGGAATGAGGTTGCCAATAAGGCTTCAGAATAAGAAATTTTTACAAAACACACAAAAGTAGTATTTAGAAGCAAAGCAATTTTATTTGATTGAAAATACATCATTTTTTTAGGATAACTGTCCCAAGAAACCTAACACAGATCAAGAAGATGCTGATATTGATGGAGTTGGCGATGCTTGCGACAACTGTCCCTTCGACGCTAACAAAAACCAAAAAGACACGGACAAAGATGGCGTGGGTGACGCATGTAGCAAAGACAGTGATGGAGATGGTAAGTGTAGTATTTTTCTCGCGAAAAGAAATTCTTGAGTGTGTCCAGGGGATTATAACCTTTGAGTTCACTTCATTCAGAATTCCAGTATAATAGATTGTCCAGAAATGCCACTTTCCTTTATTTCACAAAGTGATATTCCATACTTTTGTAGTTTTCAGCAATAGGGATCTCAATGATTCTTTAACCGTCGAAGCAAATTTTGTGGTAACACCTAATTAAATGTTGACTTGATAAAGATGCTTTTTAGATACTCTTATACGCATTCATGAAGGTGATCATTTTTCAAAGGTGTTCACGATTACTGAGGGCATCAGTCAATCTCGTTCTCAGGACCCCTTCTCGTAGAATCCATAGTAACGAGGTTGGGCATCAGTTGGATTTTATATCTTTGCATTGCAGGTATTCGTGACAAGAGCGATAATTGCC
Organism: Stomotoca atra; assembly: GCA_036873935.1. NCBI lineage: Eukaryota > Metazoa > Cnidaria > Hydrozoa > Anthoathecata > Pandeidae > Stomotoca > Stomotoca atra. The sequence continues at coordinate 5,888 of JAYJMG010154053.1, forward strand.
CGGAAAAGGTCAATCCCGGTCAAGAAGATCGAGATAGCGATAATATCGGCGACGCTTGTGATAACTGTCCTAGAAAATACAATCCAACCCAAGTAAGTATCGGTTTAAAAAATGTTCACATACCATTTCATGCAAGATCCTTGTTGGTTTGCCAAGAATGCCAAGAATACATTTTCTGCAAACCAGCATCGATATCAGCGTTTTTTCCACTTCTCCAGCACTTCCTTCTGCTTTTTGATAAAACGAAAATAAGCTCTGGGATCGCGACGAACTGCAATTTTATTTGAAACTTGATTTCTACTACTTTGTTATTTGCACGATAAGGCTAGATTATTTTTGCCCATATGGAACTGTTAGTTAAAACTAAGTTAACTTTAGTTAAAAAGGGACTTTTTTTGAGTGTGTGATCATGCATCCTGAAGTCATAGAAAGGCGTTACCACATTTGTGGCATGGTAATTTTTTGAATGAAAATTAAACAAATGTCCATTGGAAGCAATTGGATAACGCATAGTTAATTCTATCTCCTGGTCCTGACCCTAAATCATTCTGGATGAAATCCACTTTGGATGAAACAGGCAAACATTTGGCCAGCTTGGAGCTTAGACTACTAAAATTGCGATTTTTATGCTTTCTTCTTATCTTTTTAGGAAGATGCGGACAAAGACGGAGTTGGTGATACCTGTGACTCCAACAATGATGTGTATGTTCATATTCACAAGTTTTAATGATGACGTATTAGGATTCTGCTGATATCGGCATTCTCTTTTCGTTATGTAAACTATACGATTCTCATGTATTTTGCATAATGATTGCTTGAGAGTTCTTTCCACCAAGTCCTGTAGCTAAATTTCCACTGCCTATTTCCGCTTTTCAATAGACCAGACTAGCAGGGTGTCATCTTCTTCTTCGCTCTTATCTGGTCTATCAAAAAAGCGTGAAGAGGCACTTGGATCCAGGCTGCCATGCCCTGAACAAATTCTGCTCAAACAAAGTTGTGATATTTATTCACATTTTCCAACATTTTTAAGAAGTGCAATTGCAAACCAAAACCTCTCAGACCGTTTTAAAAAATGAAGAACACAAAAGTTTAGAAATAGTTCCCTGTTCAACTGTTTCGATATAACAAAAGTTCACTTATCTGTTTAAGCTCTCATGAAGAGGTATCAACGCAGGACACCAAATTTTCGAGTTCGAGTTATCAGAATTTGAGTTAGTGGTGTGAACTGTTTGTGTTAATGGCTATAAGATAAAATTTTTAACTTTTATAGCGATCGTGATGGTATCCAAGATGACAAGGATAATTGTCCATACGTTCCTAACTCTGATCAACTCGATGTGGATAGAGATGGGACTGGTAACTGAGTTTCTTATTTTTTGCTATCGATAGACAGAGTAAATAAAGATGCAAATGAAGTCACCAGCTAAATCTGCCCTTTCAAAAACCTTATTATATTTTACTTTCTCGCTGCTTAACTCTAATAGGTGTCCGCTAAAAGTTTTTAATTTGCTTGGTGTACCAATAAAATTTGTTTGTCAGGGGGTAATTTTTTGAGTAAATTTTTCAAATTTGTATACTCGATTTTAGTTTTACACCCCCTGACAGCTATATAACTTTTCTTCATTTTCTATAATTCCAGGGGGTCTTCAACTCACCAATAAAGAGTAAAACGAATGCATATCAAAGCCCTTTATACGCCACGCCCTGTTCAGTGACATTTGCATTAGACTGTTACGCCTTCCCGTTTGTTTCTTCAACATTTACGTTTCTTGATTTTAAAATTTTTCCAGTTATGTGTTCAGAAAAAAGGTGAGCTTAGTATTTAGGCTACGTTAAAGTAAGTGTTTAATTGATAAATATGGTAAGCTCTTTGATTTGTCACCTTCCCTTTAATACCTCCTCTTTTCTTTTTTTTGGTCACCAGGTGATGCATGCGATGACGATGACGATAATGACAAAATCAAAGATGGAATCGATAACTGTAGACTTATTTACAATCCAGACCAAAAGGATTCAAATGGTAACCATCCTGCATTTCATGCTCCCCTGAATTTTTCTTACATTCTGGCATTATGTCAAATCCAAAGATGATCTTTTTAGGGGGGAAGGGGGACATGGGGAGAGATGGGGATAGTTGATATTCAACGGTAATTATCGTTCGGCAATTTTCATTTATTTCTGTTATCTTTGCCCGAGATGATTCTTCTACATTGATAGTGTAGTAGTGACTTCCTGGATTTTTAATTTTTACCGGTGAAATACACCAACAAAATACACTTTCCTTTTTTTTAACAGCAAAACAAAGTCATAATGTATTACCGTGTTAGCAACCCAGTGGGCAAATCATTAAAATGTCACTGTGGAGGAGTGTATATGTCACTGTGGATGAGTGTATTTTACACTTCTCCACAGCGACTTTTAACGATTTTGTCGAGTGTACTACGGAGGGTGTACTACGGAGTGAAGAAAGTCATTACGGCACTCAATTTATTTTGAATTTCTCTACTTCAGGTAACGGCAGAGGAGATGCATGTGACTCAGATTTTGATAAAGATAATTTCACAATAACTGATGCCTGTAAAGAAAATCCATTCATTCACAACACAGATTTCACTGAATACAACATAATTATGCTTGATCCAAAAGGAACTTCACAGGTTGATCCAGAGTGGGAGATTTTGAACGAGGTAAAATGTTTTTCATATTAACTTATTGTAGCCACCAAACCGTGTGAAATTTAATTTCTGGAAATTTTGCGGAATGAAATTTAGCAAAATCACGAAAATGAATTTCTACGAAATTCACCGAAATGGTAAACTGTGGAAATTGTCTGCTCTTTAAATTGCAATTTTTTCGATCACAAAAATTAATTCCCGTGGAATTTATTAAATTTAATGAACCATGAAAATTGAAATCGCAAAAATGTAGAAATCCTGCGTTTTGTCTTGCTCTAGAGAATTTCTTCGGTATAAGTAATTCAATAATGCCAAAAAAGAGGCAAAAAAAACTCACATTTCAGTTAGTGGTCAGAGATTTCGTCCCTGTACTCTTCAGATTTCTTTTTAAAGCCACAAAAACATCTACCAATTGAAAACTGGATTTGTGAAATCTGAGTATCTTAAATGGTTACGTACTTTCGAAAAGGTATGGCTACATATGTTTTTTTTATTCTAAATTGTTGCATATTTGTTCTTTGTAGGGAGCTGAGATCAAACAATGGAGAAATAGTGACCCAGGCATTGCCATTGGTAGGTAGAGAAATAAACGTCTTATTGCTGTTCAGCATTTTACCCTAAAGCAATTTGTATAAGGTTTCTGAATTTTTGAACTTCTTTTGTAGGCAAGGAAAGATTCGGTGGTGTTGATTTCTCTGGCACGTTCTACATTCACGATGAAAAGGATGATGACTTTGCTGGTTTCGTGTTCTCGTTACAAGACAGCAGCAGTTTTTACGCTCTCATGTGGAAGAAAGAAAAGCAGACCTACTGGTTCGAAACTCCGTATAAGGTGGTTGGCAACCCAGGGGTTCAATTGAAGGTAATTTTTTGGATTCGTCATTTTTTTGGGTTTTTTTTGTCAAAGTCGTAAGCGGTGAAATTTTCGAAGAAATTAAAATAGTTTGGGTAGCTGATTCGATTCAATTTTTTTTTTCTTCTTCTTTCTTTCAAGTCTAATTTGAATATCAAACGGATTCCATGAACAAAAATCGACTGAAAAATATGTTGGCTATATTCCTTTTTGTCTATATGTCCATAGGCTGTGAAGTCAAAAACAGGACCGGGTGAGCATATGAGGAATGCATTATGGAGTTCGAAGAGCATCGCTGGACAGGTAGGAAGTTCAATAATGACTCAAACGTATTTTTTCCCATTTCCCTCATTTAATTTAACAAGGAAAAGATTTTAGGGGTGGGGGGGGGGGGGGGGTAAAATTGACCTAGTACGCACATCGTCATTCGTGTCGTTGTTTGGCCATGATGTGACTGCTGGGGAGTTTATTATGAATGATGGCAAGTACTATTTGTAGTCTCAAATCGTTTAAGACTGTTACTATATGACACATGAAACAAATGCAGACTAAGTTGAAGGTTTACTACTTTATCTGAACGATAAGATGTAATGCTCAGCACATTGACTTTTTTCAATCCTAGAGCCCCATTGTCTTGCAGACTAAAGGCGTGTGACAAAATGATACACAAATGCCCTATCTATCTTTTATTTATTTTGTCTCTTTACTCTTCTTTACAACAACAGCACAAATTTATCAGGGGTTATAAAATTGAGCATAATTTTTGATTCGCATGCCTCAGCTTTATATAATTTTACTATGTTCCAAACAATACCAAGAGGGTTTGAACACACTAATGATGTACCACATTCTCAAAACTTATCCTGTATAATATTCATCACATCGACTCTTTTAGCCTTATTGTTTTGCGGACAAAAGGCGTGTCAAACTGAGATGATATGTCCTTATCTATAATTCCTTATTTTTCTTTGTTTCTTTGTATTTACTTTCTTTGTTCTTTCATAGACCAAAATTATTTGGTCCGATCCGTTAGAAAAAGGATGGAAAGCAAAAACCGCCTACAGGTGGAAATTGATCCATCGACCAAAAGATGGTATCATAAGGTATGCTAAATGTCATAAGCCTAAGCCCTCATTAGCAGTCATCTTGAATTCTTGTAGTTTGATCTGTTATGAAGCAACGGAATAAAATTTTCAGAGTTTTTTTTTATTTCAATTCTAACAAGTTATCTGATCTGATGCGACTTTATTGGTCAAATGGGAATTCTACTGTTTTTTTGTACAATCATGGTCAAGAGAATAGTGCGCAGAATCGAAGAATTCCAAACGACAAGAATTTTGAAATCTCATTTCAATAGGAAGAATCCAATTTTTAAACTTTTTTAGTTTACCAATAAGCTTAGGTCTTTGGAGCTTAGGAACTTAGGTACCACGCTCTCTTGTTCTTTAAACCACGGTCAGTCAAGGAGTTGAACCCAGGATATTCAAAGATTGAACATTATTGAGCCTTAATAAGAGATTGAGCACACTTGCAATTGAAATATTTTGCTTCCATCCATTTTAGACTGAACCTTAATACCAATCCATTTGAAACGAAACACTTCTACCGGTTTCTGACTTACAGGTTTTCCATGAGAAACCGTCCAAGCTGGAACAAGGCTGATCCCCCAGATTCTTAAAAAATTATGACCGTGATTGCAGCAGCGTCATTTTTAAAATACTTATACAACATAACTTGAAATGCTTTATTTTCAGAGTACAAATTTTCGATGGCGAAAAAATTGCTAGCGATTCTGGCTATATTATTGACCACGATTTCAAGGGCGGAAAACTGGGCGTAATGGTGTTCTCACAAAAAGAAATTGTGTTTTCTGATCTTTCTTACAAATGTAACGGTATGTATAAAACCTTATTTGCCTCCCAGTTGAGAATCTCTGCCCTGACGCAGCCTTATCCCTAGGGCTTTTTTCCACTTTCTGATATATGGACCGCATATTTCAGATAGCGGAAAGAGGCCTTGGGGACGAGGTTGTGGTCTGACGAAGTCTCCTTTTGTGATTAAATTTGAAAGTTGTCAAAATACAGCTTACAAACTAGATGGGATTTTGTTATACAATTCAACAATGTTAACAAAGTTTGTTTTTACTTTTACTGTTTAGATAACAAGCCAGCAGATTACGTTCCAAATATGCCGAAATAAAAGAATTTGTATAAAATTTGAACCAATTTCGAGATGATACCGTCATCGATTTATTGTACAGATATGACCGATATGGATCATGAATTTTCTTTGGATATAAAAAAAAAATGGTGCTTAGAAAACAAGGAACAATAACTTGTGAAAAAAACAGAAGACCATTAGATTTTGGTCTTCTTGATGTTCGCATTTGGAAAATATTTTGGACCATGGCGGGTGATGTCGTCCACTTAGTTTCTTGCCAAAAGATGGTTTGACTCTCTCACCCAGCGGGCAAAATCGTTAAAAAGTCACTGCGGAGACGAGACGCATTATGCGTATCATTTCAATAGAAATGCACACCTCCATAGTGACTCTTTAATGAGTTTGCCCGCTACTACTTTGCCAAAATGGGGTTTGCCAAAGTGGTCATTCTAACCCTACTTAGAAGCGCTTTAGGCTTTTGTATAAATTGTGATTTGTAACGTTTTTGTGTGTCTACTGCCTAATTTACGCCCTTCCCGGAACTTTAACGATATCCCTATGAAACAGCGCCACTTTAACCGTCACTTTAGCCGTCTTTTATTAACCAGTGATCTTGATGTACGACACTTCTGACGAGATTTTAAGATGACTCTTCCAGTTATAGATAATGAGAATTCGTTTGAAATATAGATGGGAGATGCGATTTCTATGTGTAACTTCCCATGACAATGAATACATAAAAGACATGCCAATGTTGTAGTACAAGCGAGCTTGAGAAGTGACGTTATCCTCCCTTTATCAAATTCCAACGGAAATATATCGTAGCTAGGGCTTTTCTTTATGGAATTATTATTTAACTGAAGTGAAGCGGTGAATTCGTTCTGAAATAGTGTAAACACCATAGTAACATGGCAGCTAAAACCATTTCGGTGCCTAGGCAATATCCGCAGCGAGTAAACGCAGTCGAAGGATTGTGATCTGAGGAATTGGCCAGCAATTCTTACAGTATCCATTGTTGTTGCCTCCGACATATCTTGTCAATGTTGTCTTTGACCAGCTTTCTCACATGACCGCCATGTTCAAGAGGTGGGAGACATTTCGCTTGATACATCTTGATTAGCTGGGCTCGCCATATTGACAGTCTCCGATTGCAAACTCTGCGAAACGATGCTCTTGTCATTTAGTTTTTGTGTGTATAAATTGCATACAATTTCTTGATGCGCCATTGTAGGAATCTTTTGCCTCGATTGCGGAGGCTTTTGTTCTAATGTAACTAAAAGTCATTGTTGGGCTGAACGTTTTGCGTTTTAGCCGGTAATTCTAACTTTTGTTTAGAATATTTTCTTCACTAGCATACATTTATAATATATTGTGTAAATATTAAACACCTTATTTGTTCTCATTATTTCGTTCATCTACTTCAGAAATATATTCGTCACAGGCCGATGCGCTGCAACATAATTTTCCCCTGGTCTTCGGTTACTAGCCTGAGTTGGAGATCTCATGAAACGGCAAAAAGTGGAAAGTTTGGCAACTATAGAAGGTCGAATTCACACTGTTGAATGTACAATCATGGTCACAGCCTTGTTTCAAATAGGACGGTGTCCTATAAAAGTCCTGTGAATCAGAAATGGTAAGAGATTTTCGTTTCATACGGATTGGAGTTCAGATTCAGTCTAAAATGAACGGAAGCAGCTCAAAAACCGCGAAATTTTTTGATTGCAAGGGTGCTCAATCTCGTGTTCAGGCCCAATAATGGTCAATTTTTGGATATCCCAAGTCCAACTCCTTAACTGACCGTGGTTCAAGGTACAAGAAAGCCTGGTAACCAAGTTTCTAAGCTCCAAATTCCTAAGTCCATTGGTAAACCAAAAAAGTAAACTAAAAAAGTTTAAACTTTGGATTCTTCCTATTGAAATAAGATTTCCAAATACTTGTGGCTTTCAATTCTTCGATTCTGCGCACTATTCTCAATACATTATGACCATGGTTGTAGCCAAATTATCACAACAATCATCAAATGAATGCTGATGAACCCTTACGATAATTATCGACACAAGCAAACGAGTAAACAATGTGTGTTCAGTGCCCCATGATGTTGCTGAAAAGAAAGGGGTATCGATGGACTTCGGATTTCGGTATGTGTTGTAATATGCGATTTATTCGTTGACGGATTTCTAGTGACATTAAATTGCAAAACAAACTGTGAGTCTAAGAACCAACATAGTCATAAAAAATCGTATTTGCGGTAGTCGAATAAAGTAAAAGTTTCTTCTGCTATATATCCACATAACAGGTTTTGTTCTCTTTCGTTTTTGATTCAAGTTTTCGTGTTTTTTTTTCAAAATCAAGTCAAATCACAACCTCGATCCCAGCGCTTCTTTCCGCTTTTTGATCAAAAAGAGAAAAACGGCCCTGGGATCGAGGTTGGTCAAATCAGAATCAGGATTAACGACTCCTGCAAATTGAAAACTACAAGAGCTGCGAAACTGACACGCTTAAGTATGACCATCGGGAGCGGATGCTACCAACAATTTGAGGTGGCGTGGTGGTGCATGATAACTCACCCAATGTTCATTAAATCCAGGAAGTGTCCAGGACCCCAAGTCGCAGGGGGTCTATTTTCCTAAAATGTTAAACGTTCCTATGATTTGGGAAATTTAAAAACCAAAGAAGGAGTGGTAAGGAATGAATAGGTTTCTGTGTGTACATGACAACTTCGTTCCCACAGCCGCTTGTCACTTTTTTATTATGGGGACCCCCATAAGCGAGGTTATGCGCATGAAAAATGTTTTCACTGCTTTTTTGCAACAAGTCCCAACACTGTAAGGTATAGGTAAGTTTGTATCTAAGGATTGTAATGTTGTGTCTATTTTTGCGGATTTTGCAAATTGATTTTAGTCGCAATGAGTCGTCCTCGAATTGAAAAATAGGCAAACGGCCCTGGGATCGAGGTTGGTCTTATTCTCCTCACTTTATTGCGACCGGTTGAAGGCTCAAAAAATTTCACCCAGCCGGTTTTTCGGAAACAAACCCATTTTTTTTTTTGGCCTCAGCTCCGTTTTTTTTTCTTACATCATTTTTAAAATATCGGCATAGAATGCTTAGCTCCGTTTTTTTCTTCTTATAGCATTTTTAAAATATCAGCATGTAGATATCAGAGCGGGTAAATAGAGCTAGGTAGTCATCAACCTCGTTCCCAGGGCTTCTTCTCTTTATTGACAGACTGTCAAAAAGAAGAAGAAGCCCTGGGAACGAGGTTGGATAGTCATGGCTACTGGACTTGTTTTCAGGACAAATATATTCGATGATTCTTACAAAATAAAATTATCTCTCGCAGTTTGTAGTATATAAAGGTGGGATAAAATCTATAGATACAGCATATTTGTTCTTGAGATACTGTATGTAATTTACTGCTTTTACAAATTCAAACGCTGTTTTGATCTCTCTAATATATGGAACTGGTAGCAAGGTTGTTAACAAAATTACCATGGTAATTTCATGGAAAGACCTTATATGAATTTTGTTTCTCCAGCTTTTCTAGCATTCTTAGCCGAGCTATGAAGTAGAATACTTAAGCAGTCAGCAACTGAGACTGGTTGAGTGTAATTACATGTTATTGAGTTGGAAATCCGTGTACAACTTGGTATAAACTATCGAATATAATCCCACTGGGGCATCGCCATTGACTGAGGAAAATTCCAGCAAATTTAATTACTTTTCATGCAATGATATTTTTAGCCACTAAAACGGACTCAACATCGGAAGGAAAAAAATGTACAACAGTATTTACTGTCATAGCAAAAATTATATATATTTTTATTTCTTTTGTTTTTACTTATTTTTATTTTATTTATTTAAACAAAAAACAAACATTTTTTTTTAACCTGAAAAAAATTAAAACATTTTTTAAAAATTTTCTGTGGTAATGAACGCCATGATAAAATGAGGGAAAAACACATAAAAACTGCAAGTTACAGAATAATCCCGATAACTCGAACCTCCAAGGGACTGATGAAAATGGTTTAAGTTTAACGAATGTTCGAGTTATCCGAAGTTTTTATAAAGAGGTATTAAGCCAAGTAACCAATGAAAATGGTTCGAGTTATCCCGAGTTCGAGTTATCAGAGTTCGAGTTACCGGGATTATACTGTATAAAATAAAATAAGCATAAGCTTTTCGGCATAGGCCATCGTCAGTGCTATGCCATAATTTCTCTTTTTGCTGTTGTTTGTTCCTTCTATAAATTTAATATATTTTGAATTTGAATGTTTATTTTTTTTTCTTGAGTTAATGTGATTTTTTTTTAGGTTCCAGGTGCAACTAGAAAGCCTTTTTTATGGTTGTATCTGGACCTCGTAATATCCTTTGTAAATATTGTTTATATATTTGGTAAATAAATTCATTCAATTCAATTCAATTCAAAAGACTGGACCAAAATCTTAGTGGCTTGCTCAAAGGAATAAATATTTTATAAATATCTTATAAATATTTATTCAAAGGAATAAAGTAATGAAAATTTTTCAAGAATCTTTGAACCTCCAAAAATCGAGTAAATTTCATCTATAATTTGCTTTATTTACAATTATTTTATACTCCAATAAATAGTATTTACAATTTTGTAGATAAGTATTGAAAAAATGCGGAACTAATAAATTGAAAAAAACAAGGATCTAAAACAGCAAAACAACAACAGCAACATCAACAATAGCAACAACAAAAACAACAACAACAAAAACAACAACAACAGCGTTAAAATAAAATTCTGAATCATGTCAGCGTGAGATTCTCACAAAATTCTGATTTCATTATCCATTGATTATAAGCCAAAATAATTTAGACAGTTTTTAATTTATCTTTTTTGCGACTTCTTATATTGTCTAAAGCTTTGTCACTACTGTCATTCTTCGACTTTTTCGCTTTTTGTATCCATTTGTCGTGTCGTATTTGACTTCGTTCTTTAGCTCTTCGATTTTGATACCAAACTTTGACATGTCGTTCTTCTAGATGCAGTGTTTTACAAAGTTCTTTTCGCTCCTTTCCGCGCAAGTACTTGTTTTTTTTGTACGATCTTTCCAGAGCTTCCAGTTGACTGTCCGTGTACACTGTTCGAGGTCGCCTCCATTTCTCTTTTTGATGAAGAAGATACTCCGTACTCAGGAAAACTGAATTAAAAAAACACGAAGAATAATCGTAAGATCTTAAGCTTTTACGTTTTTGGCAGTAGGACATGGTCATAATACCAACCTCTTCCTCAAAGCCTTTCCCCTTTCCTGGGAACGAGGCTGTCAATGATACATAAGAATTCACGCTTATTTGGTATATCTTTCCAGCACGAGAAGTGACATAATGACTTATTTGCCTTCACAATTTTTATTCAGTGCGTATTCTGGCTAGTATTTACTGCATCCCTATCAAAGATCGATTGACAATAAATTTAGACAGACAAAATAGAATTTAAAGGTGCTTCGCAACCCCTTTTCTGCACTGAATATTTTGGAAAATCAATTCTTTTTTGCCCATCACAGCATTTTCATTTTCTCAAGAGTATAATTGTAAACTGTCCTATTCACACGATTTATCAGAAGTATGTGCCCTGAAATGAATTTTATTTAAAACATTTACCCAGCAGGCAAAATTGTTAAAAAATCACTGTGGATGAGTGTATTTCAATAGAAATACACCCCTTCACAGTGGCTTTTTAACGATTTTGCCTGCTGGTTAGTGACGTCCCATGATTCAGATAATGTTGATCTTGACACACTCTTTTCCATTTTGGTGGATCATTGATACCCATCTCTCTAACTAACAAAACCATAGTATAAACAGACCAAATAAACTTACCTGATTGGGGACCTAAGAAATGTCTCGAATGAACGAGACCATCAAAGTTATCGAGCTTATCTTCGGGCCGTGGATACCAATGTTCGTGCGATTCCAAAGGGCGCTCCCAGTATCCAGTAGGTAAGCGAAAATCGAAATGGTTTGCCGCACCAACGGCTGTTGATGTAGATGACTTGATTTCTGTTGGTGTAGAGTTGACATGTACTCCATTTGTTGACATTGGTGCGTGTGTAAAACATGGATGCACTGAAGGTGAAAGTAACGGAGCCAAGCTTTTGCTTGTTGATTGATTGGACTCGATTGACCTCAAAGCATCTTGATATAAACTAAAGAAGTAATCACTATGTCCTGGTATTGAGCTTGCCAATGTTCCATGTTTGGCATCTCGGACTCGAGCCGAGTCATCATAAACTCTGATGTTATCAAAAAGAGGTTCTTCTTGCAATGGATCTTTTTCCAGTATATCTCGATCAGGTGATTGATGTAACAACTGTACAGGGATTAAAGATGGCAGAACCGTCCTAGGTACCATCTCTCACTCAGAATCTTCAACTTTTCTCTGCTAATCAGATTATGACCAATCTTGGATCAATTAGGTAGATCAATTATCTCGCATTGTCTGAGAGGCTGATCTGTTCTTTCTTAATCGAACTCAACCTCTACTGAACTTGCGAGAAGTGTTTACAGATTTCAACTGTTATCAAAATCCTTCGACAGCAGGAGGCTGCAAAGGGAGACTGTTTAAAGATTATTTTCAATCATGGTAGAATTACTTATCGTTATTGTTATAATCTAGATTTTTGGAATGATTCAAATATCTTGCGAGGTATGTCTCGCAGTGCATGGGCATGATGGCTCTCACTGGCGCTTTGATTACGTTTGGTGCATTTTAGACTTGCAAGGAGTGAGTGATAAAATTGAGGTTTCTCAGTGGTGAGTGAGTCAGGTTACGTCACAAGCAACCAATGAAATTGCTTAATTTTGTAGAGGGATAGCAATGTTTATTTATTCATTGATCAGGCAGGCTATGACTGCAAATTGTTTGTTGCGACTAGCAACGCAAAACGTTTTTGGTTTTAAGCGTGCACAACAGCGTACACTGGGTATCTGGTAAAGCTTTAAGTGAGCAACCTCGTTCCCAGGGCTCTTTTCCGATTTTTGATTTATGAGATAGCGCTATCTCATAAATCAAAACGCGGAAAAGAGCCCTGGGAACGAGGTTGTTAAGCGAGTTCATTTAAATCATAGAAATATAATATTATATTTCTATGTTTAAATATCTTATTGCTCCTTCTTACACCGAACCTAACTTAAAAACCAGCCTTTAACGCCAGATCGCAAAATAAAACGCTATAACGAGCCTGCGTAAAATTGGGGCAACTCAATTCTAATTTCATGGGACCCATGATTTCCATTTTGCGATGTATCTTTAAGCAGGTCGCCTATTTTCAGTACATACGCTTCATGTACAGTCACGCTTCTGCAGCGTTCTTAACACTCATCGCATTCACTCCAGATTAAAGGGTATCTATTCACTTAATTCCGTATATCATGAGGAGTTATAGAGTTGGAAAAATTTAGATTAATTCTGATTAAGTCGAATTAAGATCTCATCCTTCAACTGTTTCATTGCGAGAAATGTTATTAGCTTGTATATTGCAGCAAAATGAAGTATATTTATTGTATAACACTATTGTATAGGGATATCAAAAATATATGGAGGGCACATAGGATAAATATTAGAAACATGCAGATGTAATTATCATCCTTCAGACGATTTTAAATCCATGTATTGTTAGATGCATTATACTTAGACTATTTCCATAGCCCGTCTTGTAAGCGCCAACCCTGTCCCTGCGCATCCAGTCTAGTGATATTCATTTACGGGAATTTTGAAGAGAGGAAGTCGGACTATAACATTTTGCATCTCGCAAATATATTTTACATAGAGAGCTCCGCAATCCGTCATTCTGACTGTCGCTATCCTTCGTTTCCCGTAATGCCCTTGACAGACTATGGAAATAGTCTACACAGAAAGATATTTTTCCTTTTCTTTTTATCTGTGTAAGAAATGCTTCGTTGGTTGAAAAACTAACAACAAGCAAAGTACATTTTAAACTTAACTTCTGTGAATTCGTTTTTATTTTCTTGCGCCCAATTTGAAAGATGAAAGACAGTATGAATCTGTGATTACATGAACGATTAATTTCGAACTTCATTTCAAAGAACCTTGAATTAAGAACGTTGAAAGGCTTCATCGAAGTAGGTTATTCTCATCTACAAAAAAATAATAATGAATAAATAAAAAAGCAAGCGATTTTTCTGTACATATGACCATTCATAATCAGGAAAAATTAACTCGAATTCTGATAACTCAAACTCGGTATAACTCGAAATTCGTTTGTTTCCCCGACTCCTTGGGAGGTTCGAGTTAAGAGAAGCACTTGAACTACATATGATTTGAAGAAGTGTTGCATGAAATTAGTCTTCTATTTCACCTGGTAGTGGCGGAAGTTCTGTATTACATAAGAAACTTTTCTAATAAATATATGATCAATCATTAAGAAACTTGCTAGAGGCATAAAAGCTTAGTTTCTTATAAAAAAAACGTTGTTACCTCCCAACAAGAAATTGCAATGATGCTCAAACAACCCCGTTACCAGTAGCCAGGATTCCTATCCCTCTTGTCGTTATGATAGAATTTGAATTGTACGCGTACATTTCAAATTCAATCATAGCGACAGAGGGCTCTTTCCTCTTTCTTTTCGATGATGGGGATGGACTGATGATGTTATTTCTTCTGTATTGTTAAGCTTTTGATTAGGATGGTTAATACCACCTAAAAATCGCTTGGAATATAATAAATCAGTAGAGCCTCAAGGGGGTACAAAATCAAACAAATTGTATGAGGTGTAAGTGAGAGGACTCGAACCCACACCGTCTCACCCTGCTGGTAGCAGAGAAGATTGCTAACCAACTGCCTAACTCGGCAGAAGAAACTCGGCATGAGTCGAGTTTATCAACATGGTGTATGTACATATATCATGGGTTTATCATACTCATGTTCATTATGGAGTCATACTAGACTCACGAATGATGATTCAACGAGACACGCCAACTCGCGGTACTCAGTTGATAGTGGTGTATTATGGAGCGATTGTGTAAGATATGATTGTATGAGGTATTTACCAAAAATAAATATGTCTGCATCAACCTCATCCCCAGGGTATTTTGTCTCTTTTTGGTTATGAGGACGACTTTGTAATCCAAGAAGAGACAAAAGGCCCTGGGAACGGTGACTGTTTCTATATTTTTAACATAAAAATAGTTATTTCCTAAATTCGTTAACTCAAACGAAAATAAATTCATTTAGTATATTCTCGAATCATCTTTATTTCACTTATAGAGGGGACACAGTTCTTCGTACAGTAGAGCCAGATGATATCAGAAAGTTTAGGAGAATTGATGTAGAAATTTGTAGAACGCATTGTTTTTCAATACCAGTTCGTAAGTTGCTAGAATTTTCAATCATGTACTTTCCAATTTCCTGTCTGCTACCAAAAAATACGAGCTGTAAAATTAGCAAAACTCTTTTTTTCTTTCCAAGATACATTTGACCTTGGCTATTGCAATCCCCTGATTGCTAAGGCAACATGAAACCCTTTTCCCATGACAAAGCCTTAACGCCAACAAGAGGGTCGTGTGCAAAAATAAATCCATCGTGTGAATTTTCAGTACATTGTTCTTCGCGAAGGCATTTTCCCAATGTTTGAATCAGCAAGTGGATAAAGATACCCTTTCGAATTAGTTAGGCGATCATTACGAAAGTAGTTACAAAGCAACCTCGTTCCCAGGGCCGTTTTTCTCTTTTTGATATGTGGACGTCCACATATCAAAAAGAGAAAAACGGCCCTGGGAACGAGGTTGGTTACAAAGGTTAATTGTTATTGGGGCATACAAATACAATTTGGTGTGTATATTTTTTTAACATACAGTAGACTCTCTATATTATAACCGACGAAGCATTTCTCTTCGTTTTACTCTGACTAAAGTCTCATAAATCCTCTCTGTAGAACGAACTATTTTCAATTTCCTTTCAGGGGTCGTTATATCGAGGGTCTACTGTATATCTTTCAGCTAAATTTCAGAATATCTAGCATACCAAACTAGCAAATAAAAAGCCTAGTATACGCAATACTTCATACTATTTGACAGATTTTATGCGTTTTGTCAGATAGTGAAACAAGACAAAAGTTCAATGTCTAGGAATAGATCTTCATATTTTAGCTTGGAGCTGTCATCTTCATTTACGTTATCAAAACACTTTTGGTGTTGTTCATTTTTATAATTTCCCACTATTTTTCCTGAAGTAAAACAAATTCGATAGCCAAACTTCAACCTTTTTCTCAAATCAGTCTAAAACGGGCTTAGAATCTAGGCTAAAAAAAGTTTAATTTTGACTGATTCACATGAACAGCGAAACACCGAAATTCATCTCTTAGCAATCGTGAGAACAAATGTTTTCAAACTTTTTAGTTGGTGTTCATGGTCTACCATCACTAAATCGAGTTTTACACTAGCCTAATGTCCTCCCTGTTATCGGTACAGACCCTAATAACATGATCAGAACTCTGGTTAACACAGCTGGTTGTGTGAAAGTCGCTAATGGAAATGTCTCCTTCATCGTTCAAATCCCTATTACTAGCCTCTTTTTTGTTATTGTTTGCATTCGAGTTACTCGTGTTACTCGTGTTATTCGTTGTAAATACTAATTGAACTTCTGCGTGTTGACGCTGCCATTTGCGAAAAGTCTTGTAGTGATATCGTAGCGTGATGCCGAACCAAAATACGTACAACAGCGACAAAAACCCCGTTAACAAGATGAGTCCGAACCCCGTCCAGAAGTCGTCATGCGAATAATACTGTTGAGCGCCCTTGATGCACAACCAGGCACTGATCAAACCAAGGGGCGTGAGCAACATGAAACATGATGAGTCAGCAAACATATACCGCCTTTGGATACGAGTGATGTCATTCGCACAAATCCACTAAAAAAGAAGCGATACAAAAATTATCTGTCGTTGCCCGTCATTAATGAGGTGTGTTTCTCTGGAAGGAAATAACCCAGGGTACCAGGTCAGTGAATGTAGATTCATTATTTATTGATTTAATTCGTATTTTACGGTAGTCTTTTATTAGTATCAGTAATAATTTATTCGTAAAGTTTTGTTTCCAAATAAATGTCGTTCTTCTTCTTCTTCTTCTTCTTCTTCTTCTTCTTCTTGTTCCTCCTTTTGTCGCTATACGATAGATTCAAATCAAATCGAGGAAAAATAGAGCTCCTAGGAGAAGAAGCCTGGGAATGAAGTTGATCCCAGGGTTTCTCCTATTTTTTTGTCACAGAATCTACTGAAAACGACAATACCAACAGTATTAAATGTAAAATTTAACAAAAAAGGTCAAACTACCTGACGGAATCCTTTCATCTTCATGATGGTTGGGAATTCAAACTTGCACAGTTCACAATTATTCCGAGCTGTTTGACTCAACCATTTTTCCAAGCATGAAGAGTGAATGTAGGCTATCGTTCCCATGCAGTGACACGGTGCGATAAGTGGCTCTGGCACGTGATTGTCTTGACAAATTCTGCATGATATACCACTGCTTCTTGTGGATATTGTCGATAAAGTTGCTCTGCTCAATTGATTGGTATCAGAAAGTGATACTGTGACGTTATTTTTCCCATTACCTTTTGAGCTCTAAAAACAAACACATAGCCCAAGTTATGATTGGTTACTTTTCGCTTTGTAATGCATTTCTTTTGTAATTTCAACCAATGACCAGCAAAGTTGAAGTTAGAGCTACTTGAAGCGAGTTTAGGTTCTAGTCTCATGGTGTAAGCCGACCTTCCATAGAGGAGTTCACGGTTACGCTATGCGAGCTGTGTAATCAGGGCAAACACAAACAAAAAATCCTAACAAATATGGCGAGTGGTGACGAGATGTGGAAGCGAAAGTTTTTTTATAGCTTTGGTAACTATTTTATTCAGAAATAACCTGTCACAAGGTCGGAAATTAATTTTTTTGCCCTGTTTACTCAGCATGCATTTAACCGTGAAATCCTCTATTATATTTTTGGATGCTTTTTGCGCTTTTCTCATCAGCGACGCATATGGTAGTTTCCCTCTTTGCTGGAAAGAGATTATCCTCGATTTTTATGCACCCAAACCGCTACAGTCAAACAAAATGCAAAAAGCATGGAAAGATTTATTGTTCTTAAACGTTAAAGATCGGTTCATGTTCTAAATGTTTAAAAACAACTTACAACACCCCGAATCCCGATGATAAATATATGTCACGCAAGCGCTAGTAGTTTGGTTCATTGATGTAGAGATGGTTTTTAAAGGAATCTACGCTAATTCGTTCCCAGCGCCGCTTCTTTAGCTGTTCTCGATTATGGGGATGACGGAATCTGCACTGTTTTTACATTTGAAGTTGGATGAAGTCTAATCGAGGCACTTACCCATTCGTTCTGCTCTGAACTTGCCATCATATTTCTGTTGAAACCTGTCCATTGCAAGATAAGATAGTGACGTCGACGTCAAAAGGGATATCGCTGCATTGTAGATGGTGGTGGAACAGTTTTCTTAAATGACTACTTTTCGCAACACAAGTATAATCAGAACTTGGGGATTGAAATGAATGGATAACTAGTATGCTCAGTCCTAAGATACTTTTCGGGGAAAATGGAATGAATACCTCGTCATGTAGACTCAAGACGTGCGGGTTCAATCAAATTTGTGAGACCGAAAAGCCGTTTGTATCTTTGAAGTATAATTTTTTACGCATTTAAGCCTGGAAACCATCATAAATATTACAGCTTTGATGGAGAAATGTTTTGCGTTCTAACGCCCTTCATCATGTGGGCATAAAGAAAAGAGAACAGCTTCCACAGAGTTATTGAATCGCCCGCGATGAACGATCAAGAATCTATCGAGAATTGGGTTTAGAAAGTCTTCGTGATAGGCGATTTAAATACTAACAATTGAATTTGTGCCACCCTTGCAAAGGTCAACCCTGGCGGAAAGGGGGAAGATAAAGACGTCCTCTGTCAAACCGAATATTTCGAAACTCTTGTTCCATACACCGTGATCAAATGTCGTTGGTGAGCATGCACGCCTTAAAAACTATTGACATGCCTGAGCTAAACAAGTACTCACTGGTTGTCCCGAAGTTTTGACACAGGGTATCCTTTTAACAAATTCACGAGGAACAGTCTAGAACTAAAAAATTATTTCTTGACAAAATAAATGCATATATTTACCCTACATAACCTAATAATCAAAAATAATGAAAGTCTTGCAGTTAATACAAGGCTTGTTAAAATAGTGAGACAAGTTATGACAGAGCGCAAGTAATACCCATTCCAGATTGGGGAAACGCCATAGTAGGAAATCAGTGTTGTTGGATGCAAACAAATACACTTAACTGCACGAAAATAATCCAGAAAGATGAATTACGCTTCGTTGGTAAACACAGTTACATAGAGTTAACAGTTTTCTGTTTCAAAGTTTAGTATTCGACTTAACGTGAAAACTTCGCTTGCTGTTTTTGATCTTCACAAAAAAAAAAATTACTAAAATACCTCGAAAAACAAAATCTATGCAAATATAAACATATGTCTGTATGCGTAATGTGAAAGTATACTAAAAAAAACAACAAAGAAAGCAACATGGCGGTATGATACACTTGTCAAGGTAACGCTTTGTTAGTGTTATGATAAAAACTCCCTAAAATAGCAAGACTGAAAGGAAAAACTATATAGGAGAGTTTAAAGTATTTTTCAAAATTAGCACTAAAAACCTGAAACTATTGAAGTGTTAAGCAGTAATTTTTATTGCGCCTTAGTTAGTTCTTGACTCTTCACTATCGATGTTACAACTACAAAGGAAAAAAAACGCCTTGCTTTGGACTTCACTTAAGGAAGAAATTTAAGTAACTATATTCCCAAAAATGGTTGCATTTAAAAGACGAATGTATGTAATCTGTTGATCGTTCGAATCTTTCCGCAGACGTCAGTGATAAGCACCCTAGATATATTAGATCAAGGACCAAACTGTGACGTTACGATTTTAGGAAACTGGTTCTATACGTCGTGATCACACCATCATGTAAATTCATTAACAATATTATAATACAATTGGACCACGGCTCTAGATAAAACGTTAGTTATATCAAATACTAGTATGAGAAATTAAATCTAATGTTACATTGTCCTAAAAATTCTCGAAAGTTCAGTTCAAAAGCAGCTTTTTCCATTCGCTACAACTTTCTGTACATTAAATACTCATGTGCAAAATAAGTGCGTAAAAACCCACACCATATCATCAATAATAACTACTCCACGATATTTCAATCGCATCATCCCTAAGATTGTTTTACATTACTCCGCACGACTCGCGATCACCAGTTCGACGCTACAAAAGAAATACGGATCACAATTAAACAAAATATAAAAGGAGTGTCCCTGTACTTCATGAAAATTGTCGATACCATACCATAACAGATACATTATAACCAAGCATCCCTTACATTTGTCCATGAAGCGGGAAATCAACCGCGAGGGTAACAAAAAATACCCAAAAAGAAAGTATTTTGGTCAGAATTAAAGCATTTTCCAATTTCACATTCAACCTACTTTGATTCTTGATCTTCGACCAACAGGTTCTTCACGCACTGTCGTCAAAATGTGCTTAGCAACAATCTAAAAACGAAATAAAAAACTATTCTCCTCAAAAATTATCCCACGTATTCGTAAGCATTTCGTCCGTCATTGATTTTGGAGCTCTCTAATGCCCATGGCTATCTTATGTAAATTGCATTCCAATTTTTCACTATTATGTGAAGAACCCTTGGACGCTAAAACAACAAGATAAATGAACTCGACTTACCTCAGCTTCTGAATTTACGAGTGAAGTTTTAACACTCTCTCCTACAGGCCAGTCAATGTTCTTGAATAAAAGGTCGGTTGGTGGCTTGTGTTTTACACCTGAAGACTGACTCCAAACCTACAAACATAAAGCCATTACAAGAAATTGGTACTTAAAATTATATTGCGTACTGCAGAAACGAAGCTTATACGGTAAACATAAAAGTTTAACAATGTTTTCAAGTCTTCATTGCATATCTTCACACCCTTTAAAAGATTCACAAATATCAGAGTGTAACCAGCATCAGGTTTTACTTACAGTAACAGTTTGTTGAGCTTTTAAAACAAATTTAGGTGTAAATTTGTAATCAATTGCATCATCGTCTTTGTCATCGATAATTCTTTGTACATGCCAACCACCAAGTGGTTCATCCTGGAAATAGAAGGAGCAATGCGTGTGTTATTTTTTGAGTGAGATTTCAGCCCGTAGTGAGTTTTTTGTTAACAAATCTTTTTAACTCACTACGGGTTGTCTGTTTACATGAGAAATTAACACCCGTAGTGAGATTTAGCGGGGTAATAGGCCGTAGTGAAATCAACACCGTAGTGAGTTTCACTACGGGTAATTACTCACAAAGTCATGTAAACAGTATCTCACTACGGGCAAATCTCACTACGGTCGCTCGTGTAAAGGCCTCCTTGGACATCAATCTGTTCAAGCACTTCGATTATTGCTATGAAGATTTAGATATTTCGCAATAAAAAGCTAGCTCTGCCCGTCTGAAAAAGAGAAACCAATTCTTAAAAACAAAGCACCTGTGTTTCCGATGTGTTTGTAACTTTCACAAATTTTCCTTCTGGATCACATTCAGAGATTTCGATACTTCCGGCAGCAGTGTTATCTACCGATGAAGTCTGAACAGCTTCAGTGTCTGCATGTGAACGTTTTGTTCCACGTCGGTTAGCGGAGGGACCACCAGATGAACTCGGATCAATATGTAGTCTAAACGGATATTGTACTTAATAACTAATCCTAATTTCAATTGTTATGTTGGTAATATACTGCAGATAAAAGGAACATTCAAGAACTGTTAGGTCCAGCTTTTCTCGCTTTAACAAACATTCATTTTGCATTCATTTAACACTACACATTCGCCATAACTGTTGTCAATTATTAAATAACGAGTGCATTGAGAACGTACCTCTCTTCTTCACACTCCAATAACTTTCTATACGCTGCTATCTCTACATCCAAAGCAATTTTAATTCCCAACAATGTTTCATATTCCTTTTCCACGTTATCGAGTTTATCTTGTAAATCACGTATCTGATCATCACGATCATGAAGCTGACGTCTCAAGTCCTCTTTATCAAGAGCTCTCAAGTTTTCTATTTCAGTGATTTTCTTTACCAGTTGAGCATTCTAGAAAAAAAAAAAAAAAACACAATGAGATTTGCCACCCTTTTTTTAACACATGATATTTGAATTCCTTGATTTTATGAATACTTCTTTCGTCTATTGTATTAATAATTTCTTTAAATTACCCCAGATTTTTCGAACCACACAAACTAATTCAGGGCATGGTCAAACGCTGATGGATCTTAGAAAAATCATTTTAAAAATGCACACACAGCACACCAGGTACTACATACCTTAGATTCAAGCAATGCATAATCAGATCTGAGATTGTCCAGCTCGGTCTTCAGCTCAGTGTTTTTTTCAATCAAACGTGTAACATGAGTTCTTTCACGATCACCATGGCTTCGCAAATCGTCAAACTAATGAAAAAGATAAATAGCTAATTTTGGTCAGAACAGTATGAAAGGAACTAAGGCATCAACTGATCTGGCTACCAGCACTCATCCAGATCTTTCAAAAATCAGGGAGTAAATTAGAAAATGAATCCAATAACTTACAGTATAATCCCGATAACTCGAACCTCCAAGGGACCGATGAAAACGGTTCGAGTTAACGAATGTTAGAGTTATCCGAAGTTTTTATAAAGATGTATCAAGCCAAGGGACCGATGAAAAGGGTTAGAATTATCCCGAGTTAGAATTATCCCGAGTTCGAGTTACCGGGATTATACTGTACTCTTCTGTGCCTAATGGCGTTTCTTGGTATTCGAATGCAGTTTATAAAGTTTGAAAAAGTGTTGAAACAAGGAAAATATACAGTGTTTTGGGTGTCGGGTGTTATTAATGATTACAGTGTTGCCAATATTGATGATGATGATGATGCTAACATTTTTGACATTATCAATACTTACTAAGTAGTAAATGCCTAAGTAGTACTACTGTAACTTGTAATTTTATACTTATTTACAAAAGAAAGACATTGTTGTGTTTTCATTTCAATTTTTAGCTTTAAATTCTCACAAATGCTTTAGTTAAAATGTGGTTAAATGGGGGGGGGTTGTAATTAACGGGGTGGGTGGGATATTTTGTTATATTTCTCAAAATGCAACAGAAAATGACAAGCACAGACTTGTTATGCACCTTTTGTCTGTAGGTATCTTCTAGTTCTTGTTTTGCACTTTCAGCTTCTTCTTCGAATTCGCCTCTTAATTCTTGTAATTTATCTCTCAAAACATTATCGTAGGATGGAGCATCAGTTTGGTCCAATGTATATTGGTATGATTCTTTGTTCACACGAAGTTCAGCTAACTCCTAAAAAATTAAATAAATGCATAAAATACTTATGCATCATCTTGACCTGTTTCTAAAATTGGAATACTCAAAATTGCCCCTCACTATACATGCGACACTAAAATTGATGGCCTGTATTACCAGTATTATAATTGTTATTTCACTTTATTTTACATTGGTTGACATTAAAATTACAGTGTAATATAAAGAAGCCAAGCTTAAGGCTGGCTTGCTAATACCAATGCTACCACAACAAAAATAACTAAAAATAAGTTTTTGTATGAGCAGGAAACAAATTGCATACCTTTGCATGTACTTGTTTATAGAAATCAGATTCTTCTTGCAGAGTTTGTGCACGATTTTCTGCATCAACTCTACGAATGATTTCTTTCTCCAATGCATTTTTTTGATTTTCCAGTTCATCCTCCAAGTCTTTAAGCTGTTTTTCTAATTCTTTGACTTGACTATCTAATTCCTTTCTTTCCTTGGTTATCACAACTAGGAGAGATTCCTTCTCATGTAAGCGACGCTCAATGCGTTTCAGTTCATCTTCAGCCCTGGTTCTACCGGCAGATTCCTTTTCAAGCCTAATTTTTGGGGAAAAAGAGTAAGATCAAAAAGTTGCTTCTCCAATTCATATTTACAAACAGGTTTAGCAAACAATTTAGCACATCCACGAACTTTTAAATTTTGCTTCAATGAAAGAAATTATTTTAGGTTGGAAAAAGGAAAACAGATATGTCTAGATGAATAATGGAAATACCACGAACATACGAACTTGAGATGGTAAGGTGCAGAAAATTAAAAAGAAGAAAATATGTCAGAGGCCAGAGGACAATATACAACTGATGCAGTGTATGCAACTATTTAGAACAATGAAACTTTGCATCACTATTTAAAACAAAGAGACCCCATCATCGTCTGAATGTAACAACCCCTAAAATTTATTATTACTATTTTTGCAATCACGACACTTCTAGAGCATTATTCGAAATTTCACGAAAAAATAAGATGAAGTAAAAATTATCACTGACTATAACTTTTTTTCTTCTTTCTTAATTTATTAGATTTCCATTTATTTGTATATTTTTCTTAGTATTAAATCCAAATGTTATGACCTAATGCCAGATTACAGGAAAACCTATAAAAAGAAAATTATTGACATTATGATGATTAAGTTTTAAGTTTTGAGTGTTTGGTTTTCTAAATGACATAATTAGAATAAATACTTCAATTCATTGTAAATAAGACCACTTTAGTAACCATAGCAATACTAAACACAAACTAAGCAAAATAACAATGACTTCAATTGCCTTGTGGAAACTCCCTTGAAATGAAGAAGTGCAAACACAAGCAAACAAATAAAATTGAGAAACCTATTTAAGAAAAATTGCATTGATACAATTTGTGTCAACGTTGTTGTCATAGCGTTGTGTCAGTTTGTATAAATTCTTTCTTTTGTTCTGTTTTTCTGAGAGTAAAATTTATTGATGCTATATTTGTGGTAAATGGACAGACCCAGCTTAGGGTTCAGATTATTTTTTTGTTTTATTTTGTTGCAGTGGCCCCCAGTGAAGTCTTTGAGATTTTCTAGGCTAGCCACTTAAAGGGGAATTGAGGTTTGGAAAAAAATATTTTTTTTTTCGACTAAATATCAAGATTGAAGTGAAAATACCTGTTTTATCATATTTTTACCCACTAAAACATCAGTTTTTCTGATTGACAATATCAGGCTATACGGTGGAGAAAGGAGAGTTGTGTGACGTTCTATACGCTAATATG
>JAYJMG010154054.1:0-20993 GCA_036873935.1 Stomotoca atra
CATTTTTCGAAATTTACCCAAAAACGGGGGTTCAGACCCATGTTTGGGCCAAAAATTAATAATGCTCTGTTTTTCTTGAAAATTTGCACAATTATCAATTCGATGGTGCTGATCTCAAATCTGGGTCTCCCTAAAGTTAAGTCTTAGCTTTTAACATAGCAACACAATAAAAAGCAGAAAGTCTTTTTTTTAATTACCGTATTTACTCGAAAGAGCGCCCGGAGCGCTCATTTAATTTTGGATTCCCAAAGGGGGGCGCTTATTCGAGAGGGCGCTAATTCGAGGGAGGCGCTCATTAAATAAATTAAGAAGACATCAAAATAATTTCAACTTCTCTCTTTAATAAAAACAATAAGAACAGTAAATAATAAGAGAAAGATTATTATAAGTGTTTTATCAACCTCGATCCCAGGGCTTCTTTCCGCTTTTTTTTATACTGAAAGCGCGAAGAAGCCCTGGGATCGAGGTTGGTGTTTTATGTTTCTTTTTCTAAAACACCACTATTTACAAAAGAAAAATAGCACTACTGCAAGCTAAATTAGTTGAATTAAAGCTTTTTTATCTAATTCCCAAATGAGCGCCGCCTTTGAATACGTCTTTTTTAAATGAGCGCCCCTTTTGAGGAAAGGGAGGCGCTTTTTCGAGGGAGGCGCTCATTAAATACTTCACGTCAAAAGGGGGCGCTAATTCGAGGGGGCGCTCTTTCGAGCATAGGCGCTCTTTCAAGTAAATACGGTACTTTATTTAACGTTGACATACATTATAAAAAGTGTAGCCATATTACTCAAGAGCATGCTAGTGAAAGTCAACTTAAAATACCGCATAAAATCCAAATATAAAAGTAAAATATATAAAGTAAAAGTGAAACTAAAATAAAACACTCAATTTACTAAAGACATAAAGTAGTCCGAATTTCCAAACGGAAACCTGGGTGAATGGAGCATATTCTAGATGTAGCCAATGCAGATGTGTTGCAGAATTGTGCGCGCCAAAACATTCATAGTATTAATACCAAAAAATACCTCTTGTCAAATTTTTATTTTATTTTATTTTCATATTCCTGTTGTTGTTTTTTTGTATTTTTTGTTTATCTATTTATTCTTTCCTCCTGCTATTTCAAATAAGGAAGTGTTTCTTTCACAGTGCAAAAACCCGCAACGTTGCACCACAGTTATTGCGCCACTCGTAGCAACTGCAATACTGGGCACAAAATGTAATCATTCTATTGTTTCAAACAAAACGTTGCCGCCGTGCTTAACTCATTCTGAGAAGGGACGAAGAACTCGACTGTTCCTTTAAAGTGACGTTTCCAGTCAAAACTTGAATCACTTCCCCAATCACCATGTTGTTTTGTAGGTCTTTTTAACGCGGATAGAAGGGTGTAGCCAGGCAATTCTTTATGAATTTTGTCCACAGTTGTGGCACCCTAGCGAGTTCCTGATAATCTTAGCACATAATACTATCGTTAGATAATAGGTACAAAAAGGTGGCAACATGGCGGTCTATTATACAATTTTTCGCCATTTCAACTAATGCTCGGACCTTCTGAATTTTTTGATTTAGCAAGTGTGCAACGTACCAACTAAAGGTGATCGTGTGTCGTGTGTTTCAACTGCAGGCGTTATAAAAATGAACTGAGTACTAGAGCCATCATATTAGAGAAAAATGGTGCGATAATAGCAGATGATAAACTTGACTGACTTATAACGGGGGTTGAGAATATTGCTGGTTTCGGTTGTGTGACCTGTTTTAGTTTCTTTTCTTACGATTATTATGATAATCAGATAAACCAAATCAGATAAACCATTTTGAGGCATGCACAATGGAAACTAAACCCCATAAGTGGAAGTAACGGTCGGTTTCAAAGAGAAAAAGTCTGAAAGAAGCTTGATACAGCGGAATTTCTGTACAGTGGCGATTCCCGCTATGCTCGTGTGAAAAGATGGATTAAATGACTGTTTTTGCTTGATCAATCGAAACCAAAAAAGCCCATAAATTTGTGATTATAGGTACAAAATAAGCTAGTCTTACCTGAACTATTGCATGCATGGTTATGAGAAAATGACAGTGCTTCTGATGGTGTTTTCAGTGTTATGCGACGTAGTAATGTGATGTATATGGGGATTTTAAAGAGGTTTTTCCTTAATTTTTGTTGACAGCCATTTTAGAGAAATTTTTGGTATGACGCTTTTTCCCTTATTTTATTAAAAACCCTCAGTACATTGCGCTGAATCAGCATTTTTTTATCAAACTAAGAAGCGATGGATGTTGGTTTTTTTGGGGGGAGAAGGGGTTTGCTGGGTTTTGGTCACTGACAGATTGCGAATGTTAAACTGAATCGATTGCTGGTTCTTTCCCCACTATGGACAGGACAATGCCCCACACCGAATATAACAGGATAACGCCACATACAGTAAACAACTCCACTCTTCATCCATCCCCGCCAATCCCCTCCAAACCCATTGGCATTATTTAAACCTGTGTTGTAGCACACATGGGTATTTCGTTTAATGGGTATTAAAATAAAGATATTGATTATTTTGCAAGAAAGTAGAAAATTGTGGTTTTCTTCTTCTTGCTTTTCTTCTCTTGAACTTATTTATTTGAAAAAGTGGCTGTTACGTCTGAGACGTTACCTTATCTCGAAATAAACAACCCTCTTCACTCTATCTCTTCACTCAAACATAGGCACATCTACTATATGCATTATTCTTCTTGGTTGTCCTGGTCACACTATCCTGACTTTGAGAAAAGTTCGAAAGTATTTTTGTAGATTATTTTCGTGCTGGTGATGTTAGGCCATTGTTTTTCCTTCCAAGTAATGATTAAATCTAACCTAATAAATATTTCCAGTAGTTCATTTTGTGTAATTCCTCTAAAATATATAAAGCCAGTTTACTGAACATTCTAACCGATCAGTCATGAATCTAATTTGGGTAAGGGCCTTCTAGGTTTAATTTGGTAAAATCCAAGTTGTTATTTTTTATTTCTTTATACATGAATTTACTTTAAAAAATGAGTGGCAACTTTGCTGAATAGCAGCATTCCAATTGAATCGTGTAAAAGCATTATCCGCGTAAAAAGAAAATGCGTTGGAATCGATTTACGTAATTCGGTGATTGATCTGTGTATAATATTACATTTTTTTCTCGCTTCCAGACCAAATTTGAGTAATCCTGGGTATTAGATTGGCTTTTTTCACTGAACACTAATCGTTATTACCACTCTATTTTTGCATATATCTATTATTTTTACTTAAGTAACTTTCAGCCCAGGTCTTGCTAAATTTGACCTACCCTCACCCTTTTGCCTTCATGTCATACATCTATTTGTGGCATTATCTTATTAATGTTCAGTGTTTTGCAATTGCAACCTGTATTAGATAATTATATTTGGTGCAACAAATTAGGTATAATCGTGTCAATGTTGTTGACTTTAGAAAAAATTCTGACGTAAAAATCAAAATATACCTGAGTCAAAAAACTTCCCTGTGAAAGAAACAGATTAACGGAAATAAAGGAGGCGATTTATTATTCCAACAAAAATAATTCATTTGACTCGTACTATTATTATAGCACAGTGAGATTTTCGTCCCACAGATAATCAGGCGATTACTTGAATAATGTAGAATACCTATTCACAAGAATGGTGACTCATTGGTCTATGACTCACCTCACAGTCATTTGTCTGGATAATACCTCATTCCGATTTTTGCATCAAAGCCTTTAATCCCATTTGGAGAAAAATCGTATATTAAGAATACGATTTAGAAAGAATAAATGGCATTTATTATTGCATCAAGTTTTTAGATTCCTCCTCGATTTAAATTGTTTCACCTACTAATTGCTTATTAAACAATAATATATTGAAAGTCGTTTGACATGTGCAGAGCTTCATGCACTTACATCACAAGATGACGCATAGTTTTATTTAACAGAAAAATTTACCTCTCTTCCGACATAAGGTGTAAGCTTCTTTTACTTGAAACATTTATATACAAGATTATCATACATGCAACCATTAGGTCGTGTCATTTTGAAGTAACAAAACGCAAGGTATGAGCGATCACCATTGAGGTTTGCTTATTCGTTTTTTTCAGTATCTTAATTCTATTTTATTTTATTTTATTTTTTGTTTATTATTATTGTTTATTATTGTTTATTATTTTATTTTATTTTTTGTTTATTTTTTGTTTATTTTTTTGGCCCATTGAATATTTTTGTTGTATATTTTTTTTGGTAAATAAACATTTCGTTTTTGGGATTTTGGATTCTTTCGCATTTACTGTTTTTATTTTCGGCTTTTAACTGAAGAAAATAGCTTTTATCATTTTTCGGGTTATCTTCAGCTAAAAATTAAATACATATAGGAATAAAGACAAATGTGAAAAATTAAAAAATTAAAAAATGTTTTGTAGATAAATTTTCAGTGCCGAAAATTTGGATATCGAATTTAATCATCTGATGTGTAATTTCTATATAAAAAAGGACTGTCAAACGTTAAAGTGCAAATGGAAAGAATTTGAATAGAGCATTTCCACGATGCCTACCAAATTGACAGGAGTGACACTAGGATGTAGCTAACTGTCTTGCAATTTTAGAGTGAACCTTTAAACATGTATGTATGAATGAAAAAAAAGATTCTATTCAAGCAAAGATTGTTTAATTCAGCTAATCTATAAGCAAAGTAAATTACTTAACAAAATATTGCATCATTATGACGATCTACCGAAAACCTTGTTTGTTGTACACAAACCTCTCATTTTTTTATAGACAGTAAATAATCCTGGCACCAGAAGGTAAAAGAAAAATTCGTGGAAAGTTGAGTCTAGCCCAAGTATCAGCTTACTTCCTATTTTCGGCCTAACAGGATAGTTTCATTCCTCTAACCAATCACCAACCTTAAATTCCTTTTTTTGTATGATAACTAATTTGATGATATGCAAGGAAAGCAATTACTGTTCTCCAATCAGCTTGATATGTGAATTAGTGTTAACAATTTCACGGGTTAAGAATGAGATCCTAACCTAACCAAAGGGTCGTGGAGACAGAATACTTGGTCTGGAAAATACACGAGTGTGGTTATTAAAAGTTTGCTACATTGCACGACAGATGCCTTCATTTAACGTTTTTTTATACCAGCGTTATTTTTGATAGCATCTGAGGCCAATAGCACCACAACATTGAAATCCACCTCTGAACACCAACGGTGGAGCGTTTTTTATGGTTTTTTGGTTTTATCATCTTAAAGACAATCCTTCGTAGATCGATTACTTTGATAAGGAGAGCAAGGCACACTGATTGCCCAAAATTTGCGTTTACTTTTTACTGTTTGTCTAAGCAAAAGGGGGACTGTGTATATTTTGTTGATAAGATTTAATACCATTAGAAAGTTAAACCGGACGATTTCTGTAATTCTTATGCAAGCAAGCACGTACGATATCAGCTTGCACATTGAAAAGATTGCAAATGGTTTCGTATTTTATTTTTTCATCTTATTATCAAAACTTCTTCTGTTTACAAATTTGCGACATTTATTTTGATAATTATGGCATCGATGAAGGTACACCGAAGGCACACATTAAGTTTCTGTACCAAAACTTAAAAATGCATGAATGGTGTAATTTAATCTTCTTTTTCTTTCAGTTTATTTTGTATAAATTGTTGCAAAATTGGATTGTTGGAATAACATCTTAACACATTTTCGTCATTTTCTTGAAGCGACTGTTAATACTCATAAGTTTTCTCAAACGACCACTAATCCGAAAACTCGTTAACATATCTAAATACAAAATTGCTGTCATATCATGGAACAGCCACAATATTTTCTCTTCTCCGATCTCTTTACTTTATCGGGGAAAAAACTGGGATTTAACTATTAACTTTTCAAAAGTGAGTAAAGTTCTCCTCGATAATGCCTTATTTTTTAAATCCTGACAATATTTTCTCGATTTGGCCGAATTTTTTTCTGCTGATTACTTATATACTAAATTGATGATTTTGCGTATTAGGACCAGGCTATTTTTTTTTCTTATTTATTCATATTCAAATTTTGGAAAGCCAAAAAGGGGAAAGTAACTAAAGGGAACGGACGGTTAAATGATACTTTTAAATTTACTCACTTTTTCCCCGACGTTCTCCCGACTCTTCCCAAACCTTTTGGTTTTAGTTATTTTTCCCAAGCTAAACAATTTTTTGGCTTTCAAAAATTTGAAAAGGATTATATTTGTTCAAGTATATTATTATATAGTATATTATACGAACTTCTTCAGTTCGATCTATAACATCACAGTTGTGTATGAGCTCTGTTCTGAATTGTAAAAGACGTTACGGTGTGATGGTTATATAAAATTTTACAAATATCACAGTTGCTGTATTTGTTAAACAGAATCTAACTAAGATATCAAAAAAACTATTGGCATACCAATGTATATATCATACATAATATATCATGACATCAACGAATTATAAGTCACACCAGGCATTTATAAAATCTAGTGTAAAATACTCGACGTCTTTCAAACTTTCCTTCTATCTCAGAGCGTAAATAGTAGTCATTTATTGCCATGATATCTCAGGGCGTAAATAGTAGTCATTTATTGCCATGATATCTCAGGGCGTAAATAATAGTCATTTGTTGCCATGATATCTCAGGGCGTAAATAGTAGTCATTTGTTGCCATGAAGTTAATTTGCAGCAGACACGTCATGGTCAAACGATGTTGTCGTAACGTCCTGTGACCATGATATGCCTGTTGGGTTAAGTTAAAAAAATTATTCTAATTTAGAGCTAACTACTGAGATAATAACAACGCTACACACCGTTCCATTCGTGTCTACAAAATTTACTCCTTGTGACCGGCTCAGCTGGTAAACCTCTGAGTAAATATCGGCACCGATGTTCCCGGATTCGCTTTAAAGCGTCCTTCATAACTTGCGTACTAAACGAGTGCTCTTTGGGGCTCCAAAGGCGTTCTGCCACGGCAAAGGTACGCCCGAAACTTCTTTGAATTACATTAGTGGCGTCCACATATTCGCCCCAGATGGCAGCTGATCCGCCCATAACTAATTTCTTTTGCTTCTCAGTACCTTCAAAATCTTCTGGATCGCACTTATATAATTTTGGCCAATCAAGTCCATATTTGATATAATTAACATACCAACATGAAGATAAGATAGCCTGGTGACCACTTCCTGTGACACGAGCCATTTCATCTTTCCAATTTTCCTTCCAAACATTGACCACGGTTTTGGGGCTAATCTTCACTTGATTGTCAAACACCTCTTGCCACACCACATATTTTTTCTTCAATTTTTCTATAATATTGATTAACCTCTTCATAAAATATGTGTGAAGCGTCGTTCCATTAGCCCCATTATTTTTCTTTTCCAACCAATTGTGAATTTCATTGTTGCTTAACCAGCATTCAAAGTCTACTTCGTCTCCACCCATGTGGATAAAATCATCTGGAAATACATGTGCGACCTAACAGAAAGAAAATGTACTCAATTACTTTCTTTTCTGGAGTCATTTTGGCTTATTCCTTTCAAGGCTTTAACTCATAACAAACCTAGATACTATTGCGCGATATAGAAATTTACTGTCAAGACACCTTTTGATAGTATTACATAAGACACTCCATTGATTGATTAAGTGCTAGTCGCTCAAGTGAAAACGTTGATTAAAATCTAATTGGTAAAACTTCAGCAAGAAACATTCTTTCTACGGTCTTAAAAGTTCATATTAATGTGCCCGGTCGTTATTCACAACTATGAATCCCTACATACCCTGCAGGTACATCATGGTCAAAGGGCCTACGTGGTACCTTTTGGCAACGCAGGAGTGATTTATCATGATGAGTAATGTAGATTTCGCTTGTGGCGATAAAGGGAGCACTGACGATGATGGAAGTGATAAAACTCTCATTTGATCTTGTTTTATTTGGATAATATTCACTTTATTGTTCATTGTTTCACTTTTTGTTGTTGTTGTTGTTGTTTATCTTTATTTTCATGATGTTCTTTCCAAAGAAAGGTGGAGAGAACATTTATTTTCTGAACATACTGATTTATATGGTTGCCTGGACACCCTCAGCCTTCTAGAAAGGCTTCAATTTGGGTATAAAAGAACATGTCAGCCAGCGATCAATACATTACCTCTTCGAAGAATCTTTTTAAGAAAGTGTAAGTGCTTTCTTTGATGGGATTAATTGGTCCCTTCATGTCTTGGAATAATTCTTCTGGCTGGGATGTTGTGCCACATTCTGTTAGCAGGTGAGGAATTCCCTTCCAACTGTGAGTATGACCTGAAAAGCAAAATGGAGGATAGGTTCATGTCTTTTGTTGATTGCAATCACCCTAGGCAAAACATTTCCGTCTCATCAAACTCGTTCCCAGGGCCTCTTCTCCTTTTTGATAAACTGATGCCATCGGTTTATCAAATAGGAGAAGAAGCCCTGGGAACGAGGTTGCCGTCTCATTTCACTTTGTTTTGTTTCGTTTCGCTCGTGCACTATTCTAAATAGAAATCTCAAACGAGAAGCATATTTTTCCAATGGTCACACGTCAAAGTAACAAATTGTTTTTTCTGTTCACCTTCAGGTGTAACGATGTGATTTATATTAAAAAAAGCGTGTACTTCATAGTGATATTGTATGACTTAAAATTGTGAAATACAGTGAACTCTCGATATTACGAACCCCCGATTTAACGAACTCTCGCTATAACGAACCATGTTCCCTCGTTTTACGCTGACTAATGTCTCATAAAGTCTCTCGATATAACGAACTCTCGATACAACGAACTTTTTTTTGTGTCCCGTCGGGGTTCGTTATATCGAGAGTTCACTGTACTCCACATTAGTATGACCAATACCTACTGTAATTAAAAGAAACAAAGTAAAGAAATAAAGAATTATTCCAAGCCATGAAGGGTGTAAAGTTACATCAAAACGTTTTGCAAAGTTATCGCTCAAATTTTCCCCCTGAAAAAACCGTTTTGGTGCTTTTCTGCGCTAGCCATATTAAACAATTCAGGAGGTCGTTCCAATCCAATGAAGGATTGAGGCTTTTGCAATGACCAAAACAAACGGTTGACTTGATTAACCGATTTTAAAATACAAAAACGCAACCTCGATTCCAAGGTTTCTTTCAGCTTGAAAGAAACCTTGGGATTAAGGTTGGCAAAAACGCTTCAAGCTTCCACGAATTTTTTTATTTTTTTTATTTCAATTTGAAGTAAACATGTATGTGTATGTATTTGTTTGTTTTAAATCTACTTGTCATTAGAAAAGGCCTTAGCAATACATGAATATATTTGACCTCAAACACCTGGTAGGAAACAGGATTGGGTTTCACTCATGCGTGAGAAAAGTATGAGTCATCTTGAACAAATTGCGTGTCACATCTTTTGCTATGGAAGCTGCCATTTTCATTGCTATACAAAAATGTCCATTCTTGTTGTCAATGTCATACTGACTGTATGACGTTCCTGAGTTCTTAAAAGGAAAGACGATGTATAGTAAAAGGTTGCTAATCAATCTTTCCTTTTTTCTGTTTTATTTTAAAATGTTTATTCAGGGGTGATACTATTATTGCATAAATGCTGACTACTGTGATAATGGGAGCTTTGAGAAAGTTACGTGAAATGGATTCTAGCCATTAGTAATTGTACAGAAATATATTAACCTATCAAAAAGCTGTGCGCTTCAAGTGATGAGGCTTGACGTTGGAGGACGATACAGATGTAAGCGAGTGACAATCACAAGACAAGTAACGGTAACAACGAGATGAACGCACTGACTAAACAGATCTTTAAATTTTTTCATCTTCTGTTTGATTTAATTTTCTTTGTGTAGTATGATTTTTTTGCGTTATTGATAGGGTGAGATGATCCAACTCGTTTCCAGTACTTCTTATCTCTATAATATCAAAAACATCGGCAAAGACAAATCGCGCTGGGGACGAGTATGTTTAAGATGATCCTGAGTCCTGATACCAGTTTTGAGACGAAGCTCCTTTTCGATTGGTTGAATTGAATAAAGATTGGTAGATAGTTAATTTAAGGAAACGTTACACCGTTGTATGTGTCGGCAGCACTTTCACTTCCTTCATGATCAAACATGGCTCAAACATGAGTCATCAGTACTTGAGTCATCGGAGAAACTTGCATTGGATTCTTAATTTCATCAAAATAGAAACATTGAGAGCATTGATTTGATTTCGACATTCTGTTTTAAAAGAGCTTATATTAGCTCAATACCTTTTTAACTTTATATTCTTATAATGATGGTATAATAGCAAGTAATTGATTCTTTCATTGTCAGATGGTACTAGAGTCGCTTATGTCCTGTAACGCCTATAACGTGGAAACATCTAATGGAAGTGCTTAAACCTATATATGTATCTGGTACCAATCTCCATCAACAGTGTTTGTTGTGTTTTTCTCGTCATAATAGCAGTTATACGTTTAGTGGAGAAGGCAAAGATGATAATATTTTCTATGAATCTGCCTGTAAGCAGCGTCGTGCTTGAAGTTGTCAAAGTTGACCGTAGATGAGTGGTCCAGTCCGCCTTTTATTTATCGTGTCACTTTCCACGTCTAGAAGGTGGCAGCAACAAGATTTTACGCTGCTTTCCTTCCTAATGATATAGTACACCTCGATCCTTTGGTGAAAGCTGAGATTAACGAACAGAATCGTCTTTCAATGCAAATGCTGATATTAGTCGCAGAAACTTACAAAAATGTATTTTACATACACAAGAACATTCAAAGAAGACGTGTTCCTGCCGTTGTAGAAAATTGGTGTTTTCTGAGCTCCCGTAATTTTTGCATACCGTTCGTCCAGTTCAATAACGACGCCGCCACTTCAGTGCCGTAATACATCGTAGTAAGCCTGAAACGATACGCATTATGTGTATCGTTTCAATAGATATACCCTCCTCCACAGTGACTTTTTAACGATTTTGCTCACTGGGAAACGATGTTTCGATACAAGTTTGCAAGAAAGATTACCAGCAGGCACGCCATGGTCAAACGATGTTGCGACAACGTTACTGACTTTGTGACAATGTTGCGACAAGGTCGTTTGACCATGATGTGTCTTCTGGGTTAAGCTCATTTACCTGGAGTGTCGAATTCTGGCATTACTCTGATACCTCGAAGTTTCGCGTATTTGATGATATTTTTTACATCCTCCGGCTTGTAAACATGATGTTCGTCAAACGCACCACTTTTGTGCAGTTGAGGATATCTCTCACTAACAAAGGGAAACGATGGGTCATCCACGATATGCCAGTGCAGTAAGTTTAATTTACTGTAAGCCATAGCATCCAGTATTTGATAGATCTTTGTCACTGGTAAGAAATGTCTGGATGTATCGATTAAGAAGCCACGGTAATGGAATCTGGGATAGTCAGAGATGCTATTTTCTGCTGCTTGGTAGTAAGATCCTTTTTGAAACACAACCTGTGAAAATGTTTCCAAACCTCGCAAGGCACCCCATATAGATTGAGCTAACAAAGTTGCTGTTGGTGCTTTTACCGTTAGTTTGTAAGACTCGTTACTTTTTAACGATAAAGGTTCGTCGAAATCTTCTACGATCACTTTCAGGGTATCGATTTTCTCCAGCTTTGGATTCGGATCTAGCTTCTTGTCCGGAAAGGTAAGTTCTTGATATCGGATAAACGCATTCCGTAAAACTTCACCGTTCACACCACTTTCCTCTGCTTCAAATTTGAACTGACTCGGGCTGAAGGTATAGAGGATGTCTTCAGAACGCTCTTCTGACTGCGGTTTGGGCCATATACTGCCAATTTCGTACTCGCTTTCGAGTTTTGTAAATTCGGCTGTCGAGTCAAATGTCCTTCTAAAGCTTGTTAGAAGACCCTTTGGATCTTCCAAATAAATCTTTCTCCAATTTTCTTGGGAATACACCGATAAGACAAGGTAAAAAAACAAGACGACTTCCATTTTTATATTAGCTTAACAATTCGTTTCGGTTAAACCGACGTTATTGCCACTATTGCCGCTATACTGCATGCTTTACATTATTTGTATCATGCTGATTATGATCGCCGATCTAATGTACGCATGATTGAGTAGCAATGCCTTGATACTGTAATACTCAATTCTGTTAGTTTTATCATGGTTTTATCTGTCGAAAAATGTCATAAAATTGAAATTTCTGATAAACTTTTTCCAATATGATTGACTTTTTACCTATGCTACAAAAACTACAATTTGCACCTTCGAGATTCTCTGGATTCATTGCGTATGGTGCATAAAAACCCTTTGGCTTTCAGTGTTTGCCCGCTCCTGAAACAACTACACACTTTTTTTATAAGAATATAGTTTCTAAGAATATTGAGGCTCAAATCTGCTAAAATTTAAGAATACATTAAGAATAATGCTCAGGTTCAAACTTATTTCATGTCAAAAAAATTCTTATGCTTTTTTAAAAAAACTCCTGAAACAAAATCCTACAGCATATATTCGCCTTGCTCATGTACATTTTTAGCTAAATGCACCATGTAGAATACTCTAGGTATCAGATGGTTGCCACTTTGTTAGAGATGCCAGGAATGCTAAAATGTTCCATCTATTAGAGTGACAATCCTGTCATTAAATAAGAATCATTTAAGAATATATTAGGCTCGGATCGAAAATTTCTTAAGAATATCGAGGCTCAGCGAAAATTAAGGTAATCTTATATAAAAAAAAGTGTGTATCTGGGGCATTTAATTGAGGTTCTCCCAGTAAATTTTCTCGGCGCTTCGTTATTGTCCGGTTTTTGTACTTCTAATATTTTGTAATCTATCACATTCAGAAAGTGTGACTAGATTCTGGATGCTGTTCTCAGCAATCATTGGTGCAATCTCAGCAGTCACACCATGGTCAAACGACGTCGCACCATGGTCAGGCGACGTCGCTGGGACCTGCTGGAATATTTCCTTCTTTATCAATTTCTTGACTTTTTTGTTCAACCTCGTCCTCAGCACCGTTTCTTTCTGATCATCAGGTTGACTTCATGATCAGAAAGAGATTAGCAGCGCTGGGAACGAGTTTGCTTTTCGGTCTTTTTTTGTTTTGACACATTTGTGCTCTTTGAATGACTAAATAGTATGAGTAATCAAGCTTCTAGACTCGCTGAGTTGAATAAAGAGTGATTCCGTTGTTTTCCTCGAGTTTGCTGATAAAATTTAGGCCTCTACTTCTCATATTGTTCTTTATTGAATACTTACATCTTCATTTGTGTTCGTTTTGTTTGCTTAAGCGAATGTTTTCTGTTGACAGTCATCAAACAACCGTAAGTAATAGACGTTAGTAACGAAGCAGCGATAACAATAGATCGAATTAAATTTTTGCATAGTTGTTGTGCTTATATTAAATGTCATTATAAGCAGTTGTCCATCGATATAATAATTCTATTAACTGCAATATGACTAAGGGGGTACAATAACTAGACCATACCTACATTCTGCACAAATAACTAATATCCCTGCGTGTAACGTAATTACCGAATAAGAAGTCTGTTTCTTTATAAAATCAGGACCATTGTCATGTTTTATTAAACGCTGTGGGGCATTTAATAAAGTACAATAGCTTTTGGGAAGTTCCTTGCTTAAGGAATTAAAGATGAATGCTTCCCTTGATATCCTTTAGGTATTGCATGAATATATTGATCAAAGGTTCTATAAGAGGGATCAAATTGCCTTGTTTAATTTTGCATCGACACTGATGAGTCATGTACCTTTTTTTCTAGCAAATATAAAATGACAGAAGCATATACACCACACAACAAGATGATCTTGGTTGTTTTTTTGCTTGGTAAGTTTTTCCTTCTAGCAAGCTAATAGAGGTTAATTGTTTGTGTAAAAGTAACACTTTATTTTCATGAAATGTTCCTTTCATCCAACCTCGTTCTCCAGGGCTTTTTCTTGCTTTTTTTTACTGATGTACCGCGTTCAGAAGTGCAAGAAGAAGTCCTGAAAACGGAGCTACCTTATTTTCGCGCTTTATCTTTTTTTAACCCGGTATCAGGAGAATAGTTTCCTACGGTTCTGAATCTCTCTAAGGTTTCTGTGAAACACTCCACTTCTAATGTAACTGATCAAGACTTCATCTTCTTCTTAGTAGAAAAATGTTTCTGATATTTTCTTATTCTCTTCTTTCTAGGCTTATTTTTTCACGGTTGCCATCTACAGATTTCACCAGGAGCAACTGGGACCACGGCTACTATCAGGCTAGTCGTTGTTTCCAGCAATGTTGTAGAGCCAACAGGTAACAACCAACACCATGACCCATTTTGGTCCTTTATTCAATTTTGAAATAAAGCTCCGATACTTTCGCGGATGAAACCCAATGCTAGCTTGACTATAATTAAACTGAACAAATAAACCACTTGTAATTTTTCTACCCGTCAAGATATTCTTTTCCTTCCGATGGTTACCCTGTTTTCAGTCTTCGCTTCGAAGCACATTTCGTCCCTCGATATTGAGTTATAAAGTATAATTAAAAGTAACATTATGATTTGCAACCTCGATCCCAGAGCTTCTTCTCCGCGCCCGTCATAAAAAAAATGGGAAGAAGCCATGTGATCGAAGTTGCATGATTTGATGATAGCAAAGCAGCATTTTTCAGTGTTTTAGAAGTCGAATAAGGGTTTTGGGACAAGATGAAATACCTCAAAGTAATAATTATATTTGATTCTTTTTTAGATCCTTGCGCTACGGGAACCGATGATTGCATGAACGGATTTACGACGTGTACTGCAGTCGGCGCTAATTATGTATGCACGTGTAACACGGGTTTGACTGGGTCCGGAAAAGGACCAAACGGGTGCACAGGTACTACTAGCTAGAAAGCTGCTTCTTTTGTTCTCAGGTTCTGTTCCCAGTGGGCAAAATTTTAAATGTCACTGTTGAGAAGTGTTTTTCTATTAAAACGATACGCATAATGCATCTTGTTTCAATAGAAATACACTAAGTACAAGAAGTACTTGAGAGGAGACAGCTCATCGTCTTGGCCAAAAAAAAGATTTGAATGTAAAAAGCAATAGGTGCAACCAACGAAACTATGATGCTTAAAATTACCCCTGCTCAAATGAGAACTCAAAGGAGGGGCGCGATATCGAAAATTGATGAAGAAGATGAAAATATAAGCAAACCATAAAAAAAGACAGATATTCATTATCCTTTTTTGTTAAGGACAAACACGCAGATTAACGAATGATTTTCCCTATACGGATATGAAAGTCGTTACATTTTTGCCAAATAACAGTTCTTGGGTCAAAAAAGTAAATGGAATGGAATGCTTATTTTTTCCTGCCTTGCTTGGCCAAAAAGCGTAATAAACGAATGGGACACGAATATCGTACAAATTAATTTTTAAAGTCATTCTTTATTCTTTCATTTTCATTAAATCGAGCTTTTTTCACCTTCCGAAAAGAGGAAAAAGAGGCGCTGGGGATCATTTCTCGAGGTTTTATCGGGCCGTAAAAGTTTTCCCGACAAAAAAAGTTACATTATATGTACTCAGGCATTCAATCGTTTTGGGTGAAAGAGATAACAACACTTGTTCCTAATTAGTCCGCAATAAAATGCCCCCAAAGCTTGGTTTTCTGCTTTCTCCGATTCTGCTGATGGCTGCTTTGCTATAGGTTTCTCGAAACTGATAATGATCATTTCCACGACAAATATGGTTGTGGTAGAAAAATTATTATTATCGTGGTTTAAATGGAAGGAATAATTACGGTCTAGGCGTTTTTTAGATGTTGCTTGACCTGTTTTGACTTCGTTAGGTTGTTTAATACAGTAAAATACCAAGCTCTCGCCTCCTTTTCCTAACTTATTTTTGTTTATTGTTTTACTGAAATTCACTGCTAATAGAAGTTAATAAAGCTGCCTACTAGAGTGCTCTAGAGCCTCTGTGTTGTGTGATTGACAGTGTTGTCAATATCCACCCCACACAATTCACTCAGGTGGACATCACAAATATCTTCTGTTTCGGGTCAGAAATAGCCCGAAAATATGAGTCGGTCGGTTGGTCGGCCTCGAAAAATGTAGGAATTTCTTCAGCATTTCCTACAACAGCACTTTCACTTCCACCGGCAATTTCTGCAATCTTATTTGTGCGGAATTCATGAGACGTTATAATTTCTCCAACATCCAACACCGATTCTATTCACATAAATCATACCGGACTTTAACAGGAGTTTGTTCTGTATAAAAACAACGGAGTGCTGGAGGAACAAATGAGAAATATTTGTTGGGTGATATGTCTACTAATGTTTTGCTGCGAGTTTTTTTTTTATCACCAGGAGAAAGAAAACCCGACAAATTTACCGACTTTCCGATACGGATAATATGATTTTTAAGTCAGTCGGTCAGAGGACCCAAACGGTGGATATTTGCGATATCCTCCTTACTGCATTTATTTATGATGTCATTTGTGGTTGGAAAAAAACAAATTGAATAGAAACCGTTTGCAACAGTAGTGCTTGTTAAGTACTTTTAATTTTGAAAGAAACATGTCTAAAAAATGAACAACCCTCAAATCACAAAGTCCAAAAAATGATTTATCTATTTTTTTATGAAGTCAGCATCATAAAACATTTTTTTTATTCACACAAGCATTTCATTTATTAAACTAATGGAAACTCGCATAAAAGATTTTGAAATATTTTTATATACAGCTAATTCAACTTCTGTAGCTAGCTATATTGCGAAAGTACAAACAAATAAAAAGTAATGTTGTAGTACCACCAGTTTCGAATGGCAAAATGTTTTCTTGAGTTTCATTTTTGCTTTCCGCTTTAGATATTGACGAATGTGCCAACGTAGGCTCTTGTAGTCCTAATGCTAATTGTAAAAATTCTATTGGAAATTACACTTGTACATGCAAAACAGGATATTCTGGTGATGGAACTTCATGTACAGGTAATAGAACATTTAGATCGATTTATTCATTTGCATCAACTGTCGTTTGTTGTATCTGCCTGATGCTAAGCTAAAAAGAATTGTAACTTTTCTTATGACTCCTTATAGATATCAATGAATGCCTCATTTCATCAACTTGTGATGTCAATGCAAACTGTCAAAATTTGAATGGTACCTATTTCTGCACTTGCAAAGATGGATTTACTGCGGACTTCAATACATGCATAGGTATGCGTGGAAAGATTTAACAATTTTCATTATCTTGAAGTGTTATTGTATGCGTGCTCTAAGTTTTTCTTGTAACAAATAAATTATAAAATTCACCCTACTGTAAATAAAAATGGAAAGTTAAACTTTTAAACTCCTTTTTTGTTTACAGTGGGTGCTTAATTTATTTAGAGTCCATTGAGAAATTCGCTTTGTTGCATTCATTTTTGTTTCTCAAAATGCATTGAGTAAGAATTTCAGCTTCATACTGCCTGAATCGAAAAGAGATTTGTAACATCTGTCTAATGTCTGATTAGAAGTGAGATGTGTATAAATATTTATCTACTTTCAATGATCTTTCCACTGAAAACTTCATTAGTCCATATTTCCATCAGGAAGTGATTGAAGATGAGCAAAACAACTTTTGAAAAAAGTGCTTTCCTACTGTGTGTAAAACTTAAATCAAACACACTTTGTTCAATATTATGATCAGTTTATCATTTCTCACACTTTGTTCAACTTGACACTTCCATATACATATATATTAGATTATAATTTTTTGATAGATATTAACTTATCTTGAAAATTTGTTAACGTTTTAGATAAAAATGAGTGTTCAACACCTGCTTCAAACAAGTGTGTTCTACCTGCAACATGCCAAAATACAATTGGATCTTTTGACTGCCTTTGTCCAGCTGGTTTTGAAAGCAATGGGAATTTTGCATGTCAAGGTCAGTTTGATTATGTATACAACAGTTTATATCCCTAGCCCATTACTTTTTCATACATGTCAACATGTAATTTTGAACATATCTTGTCGTTGAAGTTCTACTTGTTTTAATTCAGTTTTATTAATGAGTTCTTGTGTGATAATACATTGCAATTTTCAATGTGCTTAAATAACAAGAAAAACTTTAGAAAAATCTTCATTTAAAGTCGATGATTAGTTCATCAGCTCACTGTTTCATTCAACTTTTTCTGTATTATTTAACTGGTTAAAACTAGATATCAATGAG
This sequence comes from Stomotoca atra, assembly GCA_036873935.1. NCBI lineage: Eukaryota > Metazoa > Cnidaria > Hydrozoa > Anthoathecata > Pandeidae > Stomotoca > Stomotoca atra. Next base: position 18,159 of record JAYJMG010154054.1, read on the forward strand.
TGTAATAACGCAACATTAAATGACTGTGATGCAAATGCCGATTGTACGAACACTGTTGGCGCCTTTACGTGTGCATGCAAGAATGGTTTTACTGGCAATGGAAAGACATGTGCTGGTATGTAATTGCTACTTTTCTTTCTGAATAATTTCACATTTTGGTAAGATCAAAATTGTTTGAGCATTTTCACAATCACTTGTTGGAAAAGGTTTATGGCTACTTTGGGATCTTAGCAAGAGTTTCCAATTCTCAGTAATTCATTAATGTTATTTGAATTTGTCAGTCCAGTTTTACTCATATTCATAAGTTTATCCTGTCTTGGACCCAACAACGGAATTGACAGAACTTTTCCCTGCCACGGCTGATATCACTTTCACGTCTGAATAGTATGTGTGTCCATAAGGGTCCGAGAAAATATAATTACATAATTGTCGTAATTAACTTGACATATACAGACTTGTTATCTTTTTGTATTTCAGATGTGAATGAATGCGCTACTACACAGAGTTGCGACCGAAATGCACAATGTCAAAATTCCGTTGGTAGTTTCTCTTGTGTTTGTAATACGGGCTATGAGGGCTCAGGACTGCAGTGTACTGGTAAACTTTTTGATTTTTAATATTCATTTGCATGAAATTGATGTTTTACTATCCACAAATTGTATCGATTTCTTCATAACTGCATAAAGCTTTAGTACGTTATTTATTCTTCACAGAATATCTGACAATATTATGAGAACATGAAACTTTTTTAAGCAAAATGTAGTTAGTATAAAAGATCCCCATTACTTTAATACTTTAACTCACAATCTTTTTGGGTTAAATATTGATTTTAGAGATGGGGTAAACGCAAGTCATTTTTGAATGGCTCTCTGTGTTTTAACAATAAGCTCCTTTGAGTTTTCCTATACTTTTCTGATCTTACAACTCCCCTTTGCTTGAACCTGTTTATTATCTGTTTAGGTCTTTTGGGTAATTAGATTGTATATTGGTGGTTCTTATATTTGCATAACATGCATTTCAAATGTGTGAAATAGCTTGCTTTGATAATGGCAGTGTCATGATATATTCATACTTGTTGATATTTCTTTCACTTTTGTTCTATAGACGTCGATGAGTGTACAAACTCGTCAAATAAATGTGGTTTAAATCAATGTCTCAACATTCCTGGATCGTATGTGTGCATATGTCGAGCTGGTTACGTTAATTCTGGTGCCTTTGATTGTTTGGGTATGGAATGATTAGAATTTGTCATTGAATAATATTTTATGCTTCGATGGGATAAACTTAAATTTATTGTTTGATTTCTTTTTTCAGATCAAAATGAATGCTTAACACCAAATATCTGTCCAACAATATCTGTTTGTGAGAATTCAATTGGAAGTTACAAGTGTGTGTGCAACAGTGGTTATGAAGGAAACACTTGCCAAGGTGAGATTTTAAGCATTCAGATGATTTTGTGTAGTTTCATTTTCTGTTCAGCATTCTTATTTTTAGGAAAAATCGATTTTGCCATTATAAAGGGTTTGATATGAAAGTCATGTCAATGTTTCGGGTTTTTTTTTAGATATTAATGAATGTGTTTCATCACCACCATGCGATGCTAATGCAAATTGCACTAATCTACCTGGATCATTTAGTTGTCAGTGTAAAAATGGATTTCAGGGCAATGGTGCAACCTGTACAAGTATGTGTGCACCTTTTTTCTTCATTCAGTTCAAATGTGCCATTAGGTTGTCTGGTTTTTATTTAATTTTTTTTATTTACTTCTTATAGATATTAATGAATGTCAGCAATCAAATAACTGTGACAAAGCTGCAGACTGTATCGATACAATCGGAAGCTATACCTGTCAATGTCGAGCAGGGTATACCGGGAATGGCTTCACTTGCTCTGGTTAGTCTTTTTTTACCGTTACGTTGTTTAACTGGTAATTCATGTAGTGGCATGACTGGAAGTTTTTTGTTACTCAGTTTTTCACAAAAGAAAGAAATTGAGTTTGGGATAATTGAAAAACCAGCAACAGATTGTTTATTTGTTTATTGTCTTCATTTTATATTTTGGTACTGAATATTGGTTATCTACATTTCATACATGAGTTACTCTCATTCATTTTATCTTCTTTCCAGATAATAATGAATGTAATACTGGAACACATTCGTGCAATCAAACATGTACTAACATACCTGGCTCTTACCAATGTAGTTGTAATTCTGGCTACACTTTGGTACTACCTAATGACTGTGCAGATATCAACGAATGTTCATCATCAAATTTAAATAATTGTAATCAAAATGCTACATGTACTAACACAGATGGTTCCTTCACATGTGCATGTAACTCTGGTTTTCTTGGCAATGGTGTTGATTGTGCTGGTAAGTACAGATCATGTAGCTTGAGTGTCTTGTGATCTGGATACCCTTTTTTCACATAGTTGCTTCTGCCATTATGAACGAAATATGAGTGGATTAAACAGGTTTTGTTTTTATTTTAGCCGATAATTTCTCACCATATACACAATGCAGCTATATTACTAATGCGGATGTTGGTCAGCCTATAGTCAGAGTTATAGACGTGGACGGGTTTCCTCTATCAGGTGCTCTTCACCATACGATTTATGTGAGTAGTTTTATACTGTGTTAACTTTATTTAAAACTTTTTTGTTGTTTTAATTTATTTTTTTAAGGTGACTGTAAAGGAAAAAACATACCTACGGTTTTTGTCAAATATTTCCTGAATATAAATAATTGATGTATTAAATTATTTATAATCAAGTTGTGAAAAATGAAAAATTTAACTGAAAATTACTACACGGTGTTTCATGCTAGTGCAATTTTT
>JAYJMG010154055.1:0-12643 GCA_036873935.1 Stomotoca atra
ACATCAGCAAAAAAAACGAGTTTCACAAGTGTCTCCCTCAAAATTTCGGATTAATACCAGATACTGAGCATTTTTACTAAATTTCACACTTGTGTCCAAATTTAAAGTATCAAGGGTATTTTGTGTGCTAACAGCCCTCAAGTGAACCTCTAGTGAAACCTTTTTTGGCCTGACAAGTCAAGTTTTTCATTACAGCAGGTCAACTGCTGTTTTGTTTATTCCCTTTATATATATTCTTGACATCATACAAAACCGGTATTATTTTGTTAGTAATTATGTTGATTTTTGTGATATAGGAAGAAAACTTATAAAAAAAATAATGTCAAGTAGAGTAATGTATGGTGGCCGAGAAGGGTAATAGCAATTTTTTAGCTAGCTAAACAAAAAGAAAAAAGAAGAACGAAAAAAAAAGAACTAAAAGAAAACAAACTAACAACTAGAAAGAAAAACAGAAAAACAAAACAAATGAAAAAACAAAACAAAGAAAAACAACAAGAAAAACAAATATATAAAGCCAATCAAAGAAAAACAACAAGAAAAACAAATTAATAAAACAAATCAAAGCAAAACAAGAGAAAAGAAACAGTAAAAAAGCTTGAATAAACATAAAAATTATAAAAAATTGCTATTGCCCTTTTCGGCCACCATAGTAATGTCACAACTAATGGTTTATTAACGTGAAAGTGTGTTTTGTTGTTCAGGTTATATCAAGCTGAGCCTCACTCTGTAGCAGATTTACGAGAGGATTTGAATAAACCTTTTTAAATGGTCATATTTTTAGTGTTGCAGTATTGTAGTGTTTGCTGACAAAAAATATCTATATAGCAGCTATCGGTTATTTTATTTATATTGCTTTTAATACTTAATGTTAGGTCAACTAGCTTTAAATGCAGGCATAATTTTTCTAGTTATCAGTTGTTTTCATTTTTTTCTCCTTTCTTTTTGTTCAATGTTTTACCTCAATATTTCAACAACTTTAGACCATAGTCATAAGAAAGAGAAAGAGACTGGAAACACACAATGCGCTATTGTTTCATCTTATTGTTGCGGTTTTATTACTCGAACCCAATTTCCTATGTGCACAGACAGTTCAAAATGGTGGATTTCGCTGTATGTTTTCAGTGAAGTTCTATGTAAACAAAGAAGGTTTTATTTTATTTTGTCAATATGCCTGGCGATTATTGCTCCTTTTATGGCTGCTCAGTCTCACGAAGGGTTAAGTATAAGGGTATATCATTGTTTAAAGTTCCAGCTGGGGATGGAGAGTTCGAAACATCATGGAGAAATAAGCTTGTTGCAATCATAACAAAAGATCGGGTTATCGATGCTTCATTGAAAAAGCAAATTGAAAGCAAGATATTGTTCATTTGTCAGCGTCATTTTACCAAGGATTGCTATCACACCCATGATAACAAACGCACTTTGATTCCTGCTTCTATTCACTCAGAAAATCTTCCAGTAAAAGGTGTTGCATTATCCACCACCCATGCACAGAGCAGCACCACCACGTCAATCAGAGCTGCTATAATCCAACAAAAAAGGGTATTGTATGTCTCTGAATCATCCAATTACGATCCAACTGACTGTTATAAATATTTTCTTGAATTTTCTTCTAGTGTTTCTAATTTTAAATGAAATGGCTGGCAGATCACTAATTTTGATAATAATTTTGATTTTTAAAATGACTGATAATGTCCACATGGTTCCTCTAAGTATGAAATATATGTTGATGGAAATCTCACTTTCAATATTATATCTATTACTATCTGTTTTTTGTCGTATGTTTGACATATTTTTTGACTGTTTGAATGTGAGAAACACTAAAATAGTTCGTTACCAAAGCGTTTTTTTGAAGCCCTACGAGTCTTTAAATGATGAACGTTTCACTTGGTTGATTGATATATTTTTACAATATTTTAAAGATTGGAAACATTTTATTGCTGTAATACCCTGGTCAGTTCACCTCATAATGCCTGTGCAAATATGTTCATGTCTTGGCAGACTTATGAAGGAGTTGAAATTATTCTTATGAACAAGTATTTCTTTGAAAAACGTTTCAACTCTAAACTGAAAATGTCATGCAGTCAGCACAGGGTTTTGATTCAAAGGCTCACACTTACAAAAATAACTTAAATCCTTTTCAGTTAATTCAATTTGACGAGCTCAGTTGTTTCACCATCGCCAACATATCATATAAAAAATTCTTCCAGTACGCAGGTGTTCCTTTCATAGAATTCATGAATAGGTAAGCTTGATCAAAGACAAAAGAACGGATTGTTTCCTTAAAATTTCTTTGCAAGTCCCCTGCAGTGATATTACCCTTAACTTTAGAAGTAGCAATATTCATTTGACTGTTGCATTACATAATGTACAAAAAATACATAGTCAGCATGTGACGAAAACCTTTGCAAGTAATTCAAGAGCCGCTGATTGAAGTATTTTTCAGGGGATAAATGTACAGGTCCCATAACTTTATATCAAAACTTTCAAGTTGGGAACAAGAAAGGAAAGGCTAGTTCTTCACAAAACTGGTCATTAAAAAAAGATTCTGGCTTCTTGTTTTCTCCTGGAGCTATATCTAAAATACCACCAACTCCACAAAAAAAGGCAAAATTTAAAGGTGTTACCAATTCAACGTTACCGGAAGGCAGAAAAATATCAAATCAAAATGAGAACATTCAGGCGGAAGTGAGGAAGAAACCAATAAATAGATTCAATGCCCATCACCACTACAAGAGACCTAAGCCTTATTATCCACAGGCGGAGTTTAACCCACGAGTAGATCTGTGTGGCAAGCTTAACAACAAAGAGAAATCGGCGTTCTTCGATCAAGTTAAAGAAACGGTCTCGCCAAGGTTTCCATCAGTTTGGAGGAAAGCAAAGTAAGGTACAATATCCAATGCCCGGAAAAAGATTGTAATTATAACGGCTGTGACCTCTCGAAGCATCTGACAGGAAAGAACCACCAATACACAAAGGAAAAGGCAAAACTGGTATCATCTTACTTCACAGGATATTTCAGTTATTTAACCACCATAGATAAAACTGGAATGAATCCCCCAGTAATTTGTATGGATTGTTGGGCATTTTTTGACCGGATAGACGTTCACTTAGAGAAATGCCATCAATTGAAGAAAGCCTCAGGAGAATTTAAAAAAAGGATTGAAAAACTGAAAAATACGTTAAAAAGAGTGATATGTGACATTCAGGATGATGTTGGTGACGAGGTAGACTTTGTGGTCACACGTGACTCAAAGGATGAGAGACGCAAAGACAACAAGAAAAAAAAAAGATGAAATCACCAGCCAACCCAAGATGCCTCCCATGAAAGAACAAAAAATGAATGCTCCACTATTTCCAAAGCGAACAATAGCGAAGAGGCCCTTACCAGCATCATCAACAAAAGAAGTCATCACTGTGAAAGCAATAGACTTGGACCAGAAGCAAAAAATTACGATAAAATCGGATGCCTTTAAGAATTTTTTCAAAATGGCGAAGACTGCCTTGAGGATTTTGAAAGGTGGCTTAGAGGGTGTTGCAATCTAAAAGACACAAACATCATCCAAACAAGAAGCCATGTTGAGGAAATCTGGCGTTGTATTTCCAATGACGACAAACTGGATGTTGCGAACAATAGCCTTAAGGAGTCCGACGATGTCGTTGATTATTGGTTTAACCCAAAGCTCCAAGAAATAATAAAGCAACAAGCCGAGCCTTCGGAGGGTCAAACAAGTCAAACATGTCACACAAAACCGAAAACAATCGGAGTCAAACAGGGAAGACTGAAAAGCTTCATAAAATGTATTAAAACCCGGAAGATCTTTATTGGTTTGTATGAGTATGACCTAGAGGTGATTACCAATATTTCAAACGAATGCATTGGACGACTTAGGCCTTACGGGATGCAAAGGACGGTTGATCTTAACAAGTGGAAAGGAGACAATGTACTGTCATCACATGACTTCGAGACGTACTGCAAAAGCGACCATGTATAAAATGTTCTCACTACTTTCAACAACCTTCACTTGGGAGTGATAAAGTCTGTATCAAAGAAGGAAGCAGCTGAAGCCCGAGATCACTTAATTGCTTGCTTCTGCATATACAACACGGCTAGGGCTTCCAACATTATGAATCTTACATTGAGCCACATGTAAATAAGTTACAATCATAAACAAATCTTGGACGGATAAGGATTGCCCAAATGTTACCCTAATTCGAAGTGCCATGAACAAGACGTCAATGATATATGGAGACAAAATCCTGGTGCTGTCAGATTTTGTCTACAGAAATATCAAGTTATTTATCAAGCACATGAGATGTTTTCTTATTTCGGACGATGATCAACCTGATGAAAAAAGGCCCCTGTTTTTGAGTTCAAGAGACTCAAAGTCCAAAGACCAATTCAGTATGAAACACACTTTGGTCTCGCATGCATTTACCGCATCATTCCGATGTGCCAAAGTCTTTGAGCAAGATGTTCGAGAGAGCAGAGTCAGTCCCACTTGAATTAGAATAAGTGTCAGCACAGAGTTAACTGAAACTCATCGCAAATGCCTTCATGAAAAACAAGAAAAGCACTACACGCAAGTTTTACGTAACAAATTTTTCGAACCGGGAGAGCCTTCGATTGTGCACGAGGTGCATTGACCAATTTAATATTATTCCAGAAGAAAAAGAACTGGTGAAGGTGAGGGAGGAATGTCTGAAAAACTTGAAATTACCCTGTAAGAATAAATTGAAAATGTGGAATTAGAAGCAGAAAAGGCTGATAATGGAGAACAACGGGCAAGTGCTTGATGAAGATCCTGATTTCGAGAAGGAGTTATCTGTTGCGGCTTTGGTAGGAGACATCGGGGATTCTGATGACGATTCAGGAGATGGTAAGAATATTTTGATATTTTATTTTGTGTTTTCTCATCCATGAAAGAAATTTTTAGCGTGCATAATGCATTGAGGGTGGAATTATGTATTTTAGAAATAGAAGAATTTCGAAGTGCAGTGCGAAAAAATGCAGCAGATCTTGTGGCAATTGAACAAGATGACAATTCGGGTTGGAGACTGCCCAGGGCGCTGATCTGCCGAAAGAAGTTTCAGGTTTGAAAGTAGTTACTTAGTTTATTGCTTTGAAAAAATGATAACTTTGAAGATGGTGTGTGTTACTTAACAGGGATTATTGTGTATTATTTATTTAAAAGCATTCTTCCCCTAACAATATTTTAAATTTCTTGCTTGCATAATGCATTGAGGGTTTGGTTATGTGTTTTAGAATTAGATGAACCTGTAGCAGACGTTTCTGCGGTGGAAGAATTTGACAATTGTGGGTTGGAAACTCCCCAGGGCGCTGATCTGCCGAAAGAAGTTTCAGGTTTGAAAGTAGTTACTTAGTTTATTGCTTTGGAAAAAAAATTAACTTTGATTAGGAGGTGTGCTACTTAACAGGTACTGTGTATTATTTATTTAAAAGCATTCGTCACCTAACAATATTTCAAATTTCAATTCGGAAGTATCACCGACGAAAGAGTGGCCAGCGTCGGGAGAGGTAAGCTATGTTGAACCATCTGCAAAATGAGATGTGTTTACTGGAGCGTTCTTTCCAAAAACTTTGCCACAAGAAAAAGGACGTTAAAACTTATGGTATTTATTTGTTAGTTAAAAGTCAATGTCTAAAATATCCGTGAATATTAATTTAACTGCTCAATTTTAGACGGAAAACCTTCCCTGAAAGATGTTGGAAGAAACTTAGTGATGAACATGAGTCCGCAAGAACGAAAATGCACTGGTTGATATTGTTTTGGAAGTGCAGCAAGTATTTCTGTTGGTGAAGGTAATTTTGATAGACAAAGGACTACAAATTTTTCGGTTGGAAACGGTGATGATTGTGTTTCAGACAATTAAATCTCATTTCTTTGCTTTTAGACTCTAAGAAGCAGATGAAGCTGGTACGTTCTAGGATAGAAACCTTACGGAGACAACAAGGAAAGAGTATGAGGAGAATGAAAGCAAGACGGAAGAAGAAAAAGAAGAAGAACAGGTAGAAGCTTTGGATACGAAAGGTAAGTCTCTCACTAAGCTTCGAAAGTACCTTTACACATCAAGAAGTTGGTAATAATTCGAAATTATTCGTATTTTGTAGCTTTCGATAAAACAGATCCATCCGATTAGTATGTTTCACATGAAGAAAAAGCTCTTCGAAAAATAATGATTTTGTCATTGGTATTTGCGTTAAAGAGTGAACTGCGAACCACAGTAACGAAAGGAGCATTCCAGAAACATATAAACAAACTTTTGAATTATGCTAGAAAACCAATAGACGGACTTGAAGAGCTTTTAAAATTGCCATGGCAGGATGTCCGCCGTATCTTGAAAGCAATGCAACAAAAATTGAAAAAAGGTGACACAGACGAATGTTATAATACGTTTTTGGAATTAGCTTGTAAACTGTGGAGAACCTTGACTGATACTTTTATTCTAAAAAACTTTAACGAATAGAAACTTTTCTTTTTTACTAATATATGTTACGAACAAGACTGTATATAGATTTCCTCTTGGATCATTTTTGTTTAAAAGTTTTATGGTATATGCAAAAACACAAGACTGAATATAAAATTTCTCTTGGGTTGAACGTCCATTTTTTTTATTACATACTAAAAAGTCAACGCATATGAAAAGGTTTGCTTGTCGAAAAAAGAAAAGCACTGTGGAAGATGAAGCTTTGATTGGTACCAATCAACTTTCTGTAATGAGCAATGGCGATGATTTTAACTCGACATAATTTAGGTGGCGTTCTTCAATCTGGACTGCAATTTCAAGAGAAGGATTGAGTGAATTTTTTGTAGTGGAAAAGTTGAAAGAATAGAGCTGCTTTACTTTCACTTCTCTATGTTCTGTACGCTTAAGACAAGATGCAAACGAATTACAGACATAAACTGTCTGAAAAGCCTCCCGAAGACGGAAATAATTTTTGTTAAGAGAGCACTCTCTCAATGCACTGATACCAAAAAGATCAGTAACCTCCCTTATTACAAGGTTTTTACCCTTATCAGTGTAAACCTCCCTAAACACCTGAAGGAGAAAATAAAATTGACCAGCCAAGTAAAATTTTTTTAGCAAAATATAAAAAGCCAAGTATAAAAATTGAACCTGTCAATTTAAAATAAAGAAAGGCCTGCCTTTCACACACACACACACACAAAATAATAATAACGATATTAATAAAATAAACCATAAAACAAAACAACCCATAAAACAAGACAGATTAAATCCATCTGCGCGCCAGAACTTGCGACTCTGGACAGTAGCCTTACACATGTGTTACAGCGCACCAACACTCAGCCTCACACTGATGGGAAAAAACATAAGGACCAGCCTGTAACAACACTTAAAGTATGAAGCAAAGTTAAACAGGAAAAGAAATGAAATGACTTGGGTTATAAGTGGGATCGCCAACCCCAAAGACCTGTCATGTTTGACAGCCCCCCTGCAAAGCTTCTTATAGGGGAGTAGGGTACGAGTGAGCAAACTTGAAGTCCCTACTAAAACGGTACATCGCGGGATAATTGAATCCAGGGATGGGGGTAATTAAACTGTTCAAGTAGTAAAACCCTGCCCCTACATTGGAATATGAATGTGGAAAAGATGTGTGAGAAAGATATAAATAAGAGATGGGTAAATGACATCTGTCTAGCTGTTTGACTTCATGAGCGAACGTAAAAGAGGACAAAGGCTGCATTGTTTATAATGGATTCCCTGCTGATCTTTTTTACAGACGTATCATCACAGGAAAACCAGGTCTTTGCTTCCAGGTCTTTGGCATTGGTCCAATAGTGACCAGAATTCAAGGAGCCAGAATGGTTGATGGTAGCAGCCAAAGAGTAGACGTTGTTGAAAGACACAGAGTCATCTGAAAAAAGTGGGACGGTCAGATTGTGGTTACAAAGTACCCCGTCAACATATTGAAAGCCATTTAGTTGAATAGTTAGTACTGTACCGCAGGAAATAATGGTGGCTCCTTTAGTACTATATGTTAGATTTTGGCAGATAGGCAAAAAACGACTGTTGCTGCCGAGTTTAATGCACTGGGCACATCCTAAGATAGAGGCACAGATAGTATGTTAAGGATCTCCTCATTTACAGATTCTGCAAAGCAAACATTGCAAGTGAAAGTATGCTTGATGGTTGTCGATAGCGTAATGTTACCGTCCGCTGAGGCTCCCTTAAGTTCGTTCAGGACAACACTGATCACTTCTGGTACATCATGCTGGACCTTAAAGCCAAAGTCCACTGACCCATTTTGGTGGAAAGACGATTGGAGTGCCCAAAGGAAATTAGAAGGGTCCAAAGGTGAAGGTTTTTTGTATCTCCACAACATCAAGGTACAGATGGAGCGTACAATTCTTGGTAGTTGGCCTGACTTTGTTGGGGCATGGGACCAAAGAACAGGTATTACACTTAATGATTGCAAGGTGGAATTGGCATAACATGTTTCTCTTGTTTTTGAACTCTGGTGGTGCCTTCTGAACTGGGTTCTTTGCCACACTGGGTGTGTTGGCTTTGACCTTGGAAGACTTGGCTTTTGTAAATAGGCTTCCACTTAAATTGATGGATTTTTGAAAAATTTGAACATGTATTTTTCAGACACAAGAAGCAATATAAACTTACTCTTGAGGTGCGTGAACAAAACTTTGTACATATTTGAACGCTTAAAAATATATGAAATGGCTATGAAAATTTTTCACTCGCCTTGACTCGAAAAAAAGATGCGGGCTATATACAACTGCGCTTTTTTTTGTTTTTCGATTATCTCTCAAACCAGTAAGGGCCACTCATCTGGTTGCAAACTCGGTTTCCGCGACCCCAAATTGTAACTATCGTTGGTTGAGACAACCTTGACCTTGCTTGCAGGATTCTAGCATTTTGGGCGTTTTGGGTGTTCTATGACCGTATTGAATTTTCATTTAGAATCCCAATTAAGTGGGAAATGTGAAAATTTGAAGGGCATTGTGTGAGGGGAAGTTTTCCTTTGTAGACTTGCGCTTTGGAGACGAATGCAATTTCAAAATCAAAAAGAGGCCATGTTAAGATTACAACGAGCAATGGTGAAAAACTGGCCTTATAATGTGGAGACGAGAGTGTAAATAAGTTACAATCAGACAGCTGACTGATATGCCTCCCAAAGATGGTGATAATGAATTTAGTTTGAGCTGTCAAGCAGTTGTCGAAAAGTCTGGTCGTCCAATGTGTTGGTATTGGACCCATTTGGTGCTGCTGTTGGAACTGTTCGAGTTGTTCGTGGGAATCAACCGCAGTCAGGCTACGTTGCTGTTAGTACAAGCTACTTCCTTCCCCTCTATCCAAGGCAGGTCCTTTTTTAATATATATACAGACAAGCTGGTCCTTGATTTTTTAAGTATTTTTCTAAATAAATTGTTTAATATATATAGCCAGGTCCTTTTTTTTTTTTTTTTTTTTTTCCTTTTCTTCTCTTGTGGTGGTTCGGGAGGTTAACACCAATAAGAGTAGAGAGAAAATAAGTAACAAGGCAGCGAACTGCCCTGACAAACACACCTTTGATGGAAAATATATATTTTTTTAAGAGGTTTAGCCCTCTTGAGAGTTTCAAGCTCTCCCTTTTACAAGGAACATTGCCAATGACCAGTATTCTTGTAAAAGGGAGAGAGCCAAGATTTAATATTGGTACCTTGAGGGAGTGTAACCCTTATTTTCTGTCTGATTGTAACTTATTTACATCTACTACTTTTGATCTGTGTGTGTACGAGTTTTGCATTTTGCAATTATGAAGTTCTTTTAGTGTATAGTATTTTTCGAGTCTCTGCGATCCTTTGCCTAGGTCAAAATTGTCCTGCTTAATTTATACTAGCAGTGTCATATGGTACTTAGGTAAAGGAGAGGCACTAAAGAAGGGCAAACTTGATTCTGATCGTCTTTGTGACTAGTCTAACAGCTAGTTTCCTAGTGGAGCGGTTAAATCTAGTTAAAAACGAACGCCCGAAGCACTACTGTCAACTGCTGTTTTGTTTATTCCCTTTATATATAACAATGCGGGTCCTTGCGGCTCGTTTTTTTGGTGATTCATGATGATGTTTCATTTAAATTTCTGCCCTATGAACTGTCGATGCTAAGGTAGTGGCTTACCATGGTTGTAACGGGTGACGAAGAATTAGGGTTCAATTCCGGAGAGGGAGCCTGAGAAACGGCTACCACATCTAAGGAAGGCAGCAGGCACGAAAATTACCAAATCCCAACTCGGGGAGGTAGTGACAAGAAATAACGATACGGGGTCTTGATAGGTCTCGCAATTGGAATGAGTACAATTTAAATCCTTTAATGAGGACCAATTGGAGGGCAAGTCTGGTGCCATCAGCTGCGGTAATTCCAGCTCCAATTACGTATATTAAAGTTGTTGCAGTTAAAAAGCTCGTAGTTGCATTTCAAGTTGGGCCAGTTGGTCCGCTGCAAGGTGTGTTAATGACTGGTCTGTTCTTCTTCGCATAGACTGCGTGTGCTCTTCACTGAGTGTGCGTAGGATTTACGGCGTGTACTTTGAAAAATTAAGATTGTCCAAAGCAGGCTATCGCTTGAATGCATGAGCATGGAATAATGGAATAGGACTTTGGTCCTATTTTGTTGGTTTCTAGGACCAAAGTAATGATCAGTAATGATGGGGGCATCCGTATTTCGTTGTCATAGGTGAAATTCTTGAATTGATGAAAGACGAACAACTGTGAAAGCACTTGCCAAGAGTGTTTTTATTAATCAAGAACGAAAGTTAGAGGATTGAAGATGATCAGATACTGTCCTAGTTCTAACCATAAACTTTGGATTCGGGGGGAAGTATGGTTGCAAAGCTCAATGTTCTAAGTCAGGCAAGAGGAGAAGCTCGCTTATATATCAAACGGTCAAGCCCTGCTCAGTATGAGTCAGTCTCAGATTAAACGAGATTGGCGCTGGTGTTCAAACACCATGCAGGGGGAGATCATGATACACCTCATCCGACTCTTGTCTGGCACAGCTTCGAATATGATCAACTTGATACGTGGTGCCGAAAATCGTGATGTTCGATGTCGTCGATGCAAGGCGACAGCGCAGACAAACTTACACATTCAAGAATGTGTCTACACCAAGCCGTCGAGAATGAGACGCCACAATTCGATTGCCAACAAAATTGCGAAAGAACTTAGAGTTCAAAATCCTGACGATACCATATGGCGAGAACGTACACGGATTGCTGGCAGACTACGTCTAAAGCCAGACACCACCTGGTTGAAAAAGAACAAGTGTACGTTTATCGAGTTAACGATTCCGTATGAATGAAATGACGACCTGCTGCAACGACGTGAAGATGAAAAGGAAGAAAAATATGAACACCTGACTATAAATAACCTAAGGACTCAGCTCCCGGAACAAGTTTCCGAGACGGCAGTTATTGGGTTAGCCGTAGGTGCCACATGCACCATGAATAAGACAACCCAGTAAAAGTTAAAACAAATTGGAATATTAAACCTTGTCAGACCGATCTGCATGATGGCAGTGGAAGGCAGTCTGGAAGAAATTTGTAAAATGATATCTTATGACAGAGATGATCTCGATGTTGATATCATGGAAGACGATGTTAGTACTCTTAGGGAGCAGAGCCTTAAATTGAACATTCTACCCTTTATAATTGTTATGATGGGAAATTGAAAAAAATAAATAAAGGAATTGAAGGAAGGGCACCACCAGGAGTGGAGCCTGCGGCTTAATTTGACTCAACACAGGAAAACTCACCAGGTCCAAACATAGTAAGGATTGACAAGTTGAGAGCCCTTTTTTGATTCTATGGGTGGTGGTGCATGGCCGTTCTTAGTTGGTTGAGTGATTTGTCTGGTTAATTCCGTTAAAGGGAAACAGAGGTCAAATATGAAAATGAGCCAGAATACACAGAAGCAGAAATGAAAGCTCTAAACTCAGAAACCTCAAGCGAGTGCTCTGGCTCAGGCGAAGATGCTGACTCCAGCCGTCTCGAAAATTTGCATTGGTGTTCTTGTAGGAATTATGTTATTTGGTAAGAAATGAATCTCGTTGAATGCAAATGTTGCAAGGAATGTAATATATTGGGAGAAAAACTGCAAGATATAAACTGCATAACAGAGCACAAGGATTTTGAAATTTTATGCTTGAATGAAACGGTGTTACAAACGGCCTGTATTCGCCATCGACGATATCAAAATAATTTTCAGGAAGTTAAGTCATTTGCAAATAATTAAGTAGATAAATTAATAAGAATATTTTTACTTCGATGCAATAAATCTTTTACAACTTTGTTTTATCAAATACAAAAATCTCTTCATAGGAAAAAGAATGTTCGTCAAAAATCATAACATCTAACTTCGTGAATAATTCACGACCATGTTTTAAAGCCCCGTGCACATCTCATTTACTTGCTTAAAAATTGCAATTTTGGAAAAGATTGGTAACAATGACTTATTTCCGTAACTCTAATTTTTTCCTTTCCAGGCAATTACGATTCTCCACCTATCGACAATACACTGCTTGGATTCACTATTACGAAACACTTGGCAGAGGTCAGAGAGTTGTTATACCGGCATGTGTTATACGTTCTATACGAGAAGCATATCCAGAGAAA
>JAYJMG010154166.1:0-12627 GCA_036873935.1 Stomotoca atra
GTGAAATGCGCATCGCGGTTAGATATCAAAAGGATGCCGAAACAATGGAAATTTCAAAGGAATTTGAATAGCTATAGTAAAGAGTTCTATCTCCTGTTCTTTTTACTACCTCCATGAGTACCTTAAGATCACTTTTTCATGAAAAACTAATGCAACACTTGCAAAAGTCCTTCTCTTGTATTTCAGAATCTGAAAACAGAATTAAAAAAACTTTTCACTTTCAAAAGTTCTCTTCAAAGGTAGAGCCTCTAAAATTCAAATGTTTGTATAAAATTGTATAATTTTTTCCATTTTCCTAGTACATTTACGTAATACATCCTGTATGCAAAATTTCATTGAATTTGAACAAACCGATCAAGTGTTATGGCCGCGGATGAAAAAAGTCAGAGTCTAGTAGGGTTAAGTTAAACTCGATAAGAGTCACTCCAACTGAATGATAATTATATTATGAATACTTTTGAATGCCTTTTAATAAAATATTATTAATCGCTACGAAAAAATTTCCAACAATGCATTTCAAGTATTTGCTTCTCCAATTTATTCCACTCAGGAAAGGAGTATGGAAAAAAATAATTTTTTGAAACTTCTTCTGTTCTACAAGAAAAATGCTTAAAAGTACAATTTTTCGTCGAGAATTACTGGATTGTGGAACAAGTGTCAGTATTTTTATGGGATTTGAAATTTTGAACAGTTCCAAAAATAAAAATTAGAAATAGAGTTACAGTCAATGACAAAAACATTTTCAAGATATAATATATAATATTATAACATATATAATATAATATTATATATATAATATAATAATAATAATATATATAATATAATAATAATAATATATATAATATTATAATATAACCGCTATAATATTATGACGTCTTCTTAAACATTTCTTTGGGGTGGCTATTTGGTTATGGTTATTTAAAAAGAACGAAAAAAAAAAAGAATATTGTAAACTGCACCCAACCAGTCATGCATCTCTGAACATTTTCTTTCTTAACGTTCTACATCCCAGTGAGCAAAATCATTAAAAAGTCAATGTGAAGGAGTGCATTTCAATTGAAGCGAGACGCAGAATGCGTGTCGTTTAAATAGAACTTCACTCCTCCACAGTGACTTTTTAATATTCTTGCCCACTGGGACAGTTATTAAGGTGCCTTTTAGTTCCTGAATAAAAAATTATTCAAGACGCATCACAATTTTATTTCCTTAATTACAAGTTGACGAGATAATAGCTTTCGGAAATGAAAGCCAACGCAATAAAACCATGAAACACCGAAACCAATTAAGAAACTCAGCTGGTAAGAACCACGGTATTGGGTAATGATCAATCAATAATGTCTGTTCATTACCATCAGGAAATCAAACAAGTTTAAGCATAGGAGTTTGTAAAAACTTGATTACAATGAAAATACCAAGATCCGTCAAATTTACCTCATTCTCTGCGGCTGCTCTGCCTTCGCAAATAAGAAAAGTTTTAACTTATTTCAAATACATAAATCATACGTTAACCTTTTAGTTAGTGAGAACAATGTCCTTAAAATCAAGAAAAGTAGAGTAAAGCCATTGAGCTACACGTAGAGAAGTAAAGTAAACCCTACACATTCTTAACAAAAGTTCTCAACATATCCCCCTGATAACCCGTTCTTGCTGATACATTTTTTTGAATTGTTTTGGGTGTCATAAATAACGGGCTAACCGTGTCTACGACACATAGAATTGTACAAGGTCAAACCATTCATTACTCAATAAGATCATTTCCTTTGACTTTCTTATCTTATTTAGTTTCATCACCAAAAATTTTATTCTTTTGTCCAAGCGCTTGAAAGCGAAACAAAATGTTGAAACCCGCAACTGTATATCCAAGGTTTGGGAGTCCTCGAAATATTTATAGTTCTTTTTATGTCCCACCTCCGAACTATTGGCAGGTGCTTATTTGAAGTTAATGTGTCTGACGACTTAGCGATGGAACTGTATCAACAGCGCGCCAAAAACGTTTCTATTTTCTACCACGTGTTTTAAGTACAAGGTGAAAATCAGATATTATTTGTAATGATTTCAACATGCTATATGCTAAATCAAAAAATACATCAAATATTATGATAATAGTGTCAATTTTTTTAGCTGAGTTACATTGCAAAGAATTCACTTAGTATCGTGAAAGAGACGACCGTTGCAATGTCGTACATGTGTATAAAAATAAAACAAGAGAGTGAGAAAGAGATCAAAATAACACAGAGAAAAATTATATATCAAATCAAGCATTGCTTTTGTGCTCAGCTGTCAAAGAGCATGTACCAAAGGCCATGTTTGTGGTTTGGATGGTTTTCGTGGGTCGCACATCTTCGTCATTTGTGTTGCGACATAGTCCATTCGGAAAGGATTTGGTTTGGCAAACGTGTTTAATGCTTTGGTAAATATCCGGTCTCTGTTTCGTATATATTCCCTGCTGAGGGTAATTCTGAAGAAGATGAAAGCAAAGGGAAATTAAGGGATAGTAAAAGGTATGTAAAACTAAGTTGCTGTTGTTCATATTTCATAGTTTCGCTGTTGACTGAAATGGTAAGAGATGGATAAAATTAAGATTGTGAACAGTCCACGGTTTTTATGTTCAATTAACACTTTCATAACGAAAGAATTAAAATTAAGAGTGTATAAAGAAAATGTAGTTTCTTGGGTTTTCATTTTTATCTGTCTTTTTCTGCAGTTACGTGATAAGTCAAGTTCCAGTTAAAGAAGCAAGATGTTACAATGCGTTATGCTTGCGACCGTCCTTATTTTATCAGGTATGCACAAATGACCATATACTTAATGATGCCTCAGTTGAGGCTTTAGCTAATGTCCTGCACTTGTTTTTGATTTCTGCAATTGCTAAACCATGATATGCCTGCTGGGTAAATCACTTTATCGTAACGCCAGTAGTGGCTCAGAAAGATTATCTCCTAGAACTTGCACCGTGGCTTTAAAGGGAATGTGGTGTAATTTTACAAATTGGGTTCAGATGAAAGGTCTATGCTTCCTATCTAATAATCCATTGAAATTTTTCAAAAATCTTCTTTCGTTCAGAAGAAAATCGATTTTTTGTGTTTTTTTCTGCAGGTGTTTAAGCCGTAATTTTTACTTTTTGATGATGTCATCAAGAGGATACAAAAAATGCTGAAAAACACTTGCTGGTATAAAACTGAAATAATTGACCAAGAATAACCAAATCAGGTTAGGTGATAGTTTGCATCAATGCGCTGGTGTGAAATTAAATTTTTTTGAAAAATTGTTTGGAGCCACCCCCATTTGGGCCACCCCATTTGTTGCTGACATAACAGAATAACATGAATCATCAGCATAACTGGTTTGAATTTTTTTAAATTGGTTTGTATTGGTAAATGTATAAAACATGCAAAATTTTGACAAGTGATAACATTCCAACGTTGTGTTTTCAAAGGTGTCAGCAAAAAATGGGGATGGCCCAATTGGGGGTGACTCCAAACATTTTTTCAAAAAAAATTTATTTCACACCCAGATTTTTAGAAGGGAAGCATATACCTTTCATCTGAACCCAATTTGTAAAATTACACCACATTCCCTTTAAGAGGTGTTAACAAAAATCAACAAGGACACAAAACACAAAACACATACCTTTCCTCCAGTCCCAAGTCTCATATCATTAGGGCTGCAAAACATATACACACCAATTCGAAGAAATTTCACCGAAATATATAATAAATATATAAGACGCAAGATTCGACGAAATATATAAGACGCAAGATTCAACGCGATTTTCTTTTTTGTAAAGCAGAGATGATACGTGACACTGAAAAACACTTGCTGTTTGAAGAGGCAAAAGAGGGGAAAACCGCAATTGCAGCATCATAGAGTCTTAATATAACTAGCCTGCACTGTTGTCTGCCATTATATTATATTCAGTAATGTTATATTATATTATTTTATAATCTAGCAAATGCTGCTCCAGCAGATATTAAAGACAATAATGACGACGGTGAACAACAAACGTTTGATATGGATTGGAATGAAGATGACGAAAATTTGATGTGTAAGTAGTGAAGGATATTTAAAGAAAATTCGAAATTCTTTTGTGCAATGGATTTAAGCTTGTTTTACAACTACCGTAATTATCCGATTTAGCGCACGGTGCGCTTAAAAAATTTTCTGGGATCTAAGTGGTGCGCTTATTCAGGGGGTGCGCTTAATTGAGGGAGTGCGCTCATAAAAAATGCCGAAGGAATGAGTAGTAATAGGTATTAGAGAAGAAGCAAATAGTCTTTAATCAACACATTTTTAGAGTATACTACAGTACAAAGCACTAAATGTCAGGAATATCATCGTATACACCATCATAGTGTATGATTAAATCTTCCGGATAGGCATCTTCGACATCTCTTTCTGTGAAATTTTACTTTTATGGCAAGGGTTCGCTTTTTGAAAAATAAATTTGTCAAGGGGGTGCGCTTAATTGAGGGAGTGCGCTTATAAAAAAAATTGGGTTCCAAAGGGTGCGCTTATTCGGGGGGTGCGCTTAATCGAAGGGGGTGCGGTAAATCGGATAATTGCGGTATATGAAAAAACAATTTTAGCTGAACATTTCATGTAAATTTATTCTTTTATCAAAAAATAAGTAATTTCACGTTTGCGTTTGTGTACATTAGTGGGGGAATTCAAACTACCAATTGGATTTCTTTTAAATCTTTTTTGCGTAACACAATTTAGAAGCTACCGAGTTGTTTGTAAAACTGCATATAATCAACAGGCGAAGATAAGGAGATGACATTTGAGTGACTACGTCCTTCACTAGAATAACAAGCTATTTCAGAGTCACACACTGAATGATAAAAGTTAGTGCTGTGCTAAGGGTGTTGTGAACCATTAGTCTGAGCAAAGCCATCAAGTTGGATGACTAGCATTAGCATTAAATGACACAAGTTTGTTTCTTTTTAGACGGCGTGAATTCGAAGAGACTTAATAATGTATCACATGAATTAGATCACTTTTTGCCGTGGACTGATGGTGTTGTAAAATATATCATACATATGATGAATGATACAAATTCTTTTGGTATTGTTACTGATTTTAAAAATTTTCTTTTTTTCTTTTTTGCAAAGCGAGACAAAAACGCTAC
Source organism: Stomotoca atra (assembly GCA_036873935.1). Classification (NCBI taxonomy): domain Eukaryota; kingdom Metazoa; phylum Cnidaria; class Hydrozoa; order Anthoathecata; family Pandeidae; genus Stomotoca; species Stomotoca atra. Next base: position 5,129 of record JAYJMG010154166.1, read on the forward strand.
GTCACCCTTTCGACTAAGTAGATATGTTCTTTTTAATGCTTTGCTTTTATTTTGCTTTATTTTTTGGATTTTTGCATTTTCACACATACTCACCTTCGCCGTTCATCTTATTTAGTTCCCAAAAGCAGATCGGTTAGAATCATCAAAAAAGCTATGAAAAGGATTGAAGACGTAATTGGTACCGATCATACAAAATATGACCCAAAAAAATCGTTTCGAGGGTATATGCTCATCTTGTCAGGTACTAATCGGTACGTATATTTTGTTATTTTTATCCATTATTTCTTCAAATATCAATTCGCATGTGTAGAACACTGGAAAATTTAACATTATAAATATAAGAGAATCACTGTGACGAAAAAGCAGAAGTTAACCTTCGACTGTTATTGACAATTTCGTTGATGATATTTGACAGTCATGATCTTGATATGCTCCTCAGCATGCACATAACGATTAAACGACGCTGTGCCCACAATACAACAACGTCGTTTGATCATGATGCGCCTGCGTGGACTTATCCCTGGCGTCTTGATCAATCCAGGTATAGTTCTGGTGTCTCCATATAATACTTATAGACAAATATCAGGATTCTATATAGCTACTGATTCATGGTATGCAAGTTAATAAATGAATTCGATCTTTAGCTGTTATACTGCACGGGGATATTATGGCCCTTACGTTCACAAGGTCTTCCTTCAAGATGTAAATAAATACAACCGTTATAATGGAGCTCATTGCATGAAACTGTCCACGATTACACACGAACTTTTGCACCGCCTTGGATTTGGTCATGAGCATCAAAGAGCTGATCGGGATAAAAATGTGAAGGTTCTCCGAGAAAATCTTCCGAGAGGTAAGAACATAGTAACATTTGTTTCTAATTTATTGTTTGCTTTTTGTTTTTATTTGAATGCATCAACCTTATATTACCCCCTCCAATACCCCTGGAAAAATTTTCCTGAAAAAAAATGTAATTCAAATATTCACTAGGCCACAATAATGTATGCAGAAAAGATGCTTAGCTTTGATTTTTTTTTCTCTCTGGTAGACTAATTCATTTATAGCCACAATAGGACTAAAGTTCCTGGGCTATGTACATGCAACTTAGAAATAACGCGAAACCCAACTTACAGCATTTTCTAAAAATAACGATCCTTAACGTAAACCCTATTAGGCCTAGGGTCATTTTTGAAGAGCGGTAGTACCAAAAAAATAGTGATTTTTTTTCTTCTGTCATTGAAAGATGTATGATACACCGTTTGATGCGGAATTTTATGCTGTATTTATTTATGTTATTTATTTCACTCATAAAGCTGCTCATTCTTTGTATTATTGTCAATTGCAAACAATGGTAAAGGACAATAAAAGTAATTATGACGTCATAACTGTAGAATAATAGAGCCCCAAGGCCCTCTGAGCCCTTAAAAACCTAGGCCTAATAGGTCTAAGTCGGTATCTATTTCCTTCTTATTTTGTCAGGGGTATACGACCAAGATTATGCTCCACGGAATGATATAGTAACGATGGGAGTAAAATATGACAAAAGGTCCATCATGCACTACAATAGGTAAGTATTCTAATGTTTTGAGCTGAATGGTTGACACAGCAAAACACACCATTTTCTTCATGGAATTGCTTCATTGCATAAACATTAGTAAACCAATAGCCTACTCGAAGGGAGAGGGTGGTTTTGATTGATCCTTACTTGATGCAACATTTCTAAAAAATATATAAATCTTTATAATTTCCAATAACATGTAACCACAAAAAATAACCTGAAATTTTATAGAAACGAACGTTGGTTGTGAGAGTTCAAATCGACCTGTGATACCTTTACATGTGCCTACCTATTGATACTTCGCAGAACCCAAAAGAAGCATATCAGACTTGTTGCGAGCATAAATTCATATATTCATATTTTTCAAATGTCCATATGATGAAATGGAAGTAATTATTTTGAATAGTACAATGAAGGTTCTCTTTATCTTTAATTGTCTTGGCCCCAAGACCCAGCAGCTCATTAAAACAAAGCTTAATTAACGTTTCCCATTTCATCTGAAGATTATTTATTCAATATAAGAAAATAACAAAGTAACAGCAGTGTTGCTACGAAAAACAAACATTAGCAAAGCGCTTTTCCAAATTAAAGTTTAACCACGTAGTCACTTGTCCACTCATCCATGAAGACCGGTTGCGTGTCACTACGCTGCATGCTTTCCTTCACGCACCAAACCAGCTATGTGTGCACTGGCAATAACATCGTTTTTGATTTCCATTTCAATCTTTTCTTCAGGTTTCATTATTCAAAGAATGGAGATATGACCATGATGTCGAGAAAAGACAGTAGAGAAAAACTTGGTCGAAAAAAAATGAGCGAATTGGACATCGAACGATTGAACCGATATTACAAATGTCGTAACTATGTCAAGCCTAAAAAATATGGTTGGAAATCTTTACCAGGAGGGTTTCTCGCTTTTTAATTTCCTAAGCTTTTCATTACATTCGGACTTATGGTTATTAAATAATGTTACAATCAGTATGGTGTTTGTAATATTTGCTAATTACTCAAATTCAATTGACAGTTGAAAAAGTTGAAACTAGAAAGTGCATCTTGGTATTTTCTAGATCTCATATTGAGAGAAATCTTTTGTACTATACTTGATTTGATTGAAATAAGAAGATTTTTTAGTTTTCATATATATCAGGATTTTTCCAATTCCAACTCTGCAGTTGTCCACTGATTGTGTATTTGCGAACAATTGAACCTATTTTTTTTCGCAAGAGTCATTTGTGTGAACAATAACGAAGCCACCAGAGGAAGGTGTGGTATTGTTGATATATGTTGTTGTGAAAAGTGAAAAATTCAGAACATCACTAAAATATAGCACTTATGCAAGTCAGACTCAGGAATGTATTATTGCGGAGTGAAGCGAAGCAAGCTTAAGGGATTTTCAAGCAGCAATGCTTACTTGGCATTAATATGTGCACAAATATTTCCTACCAAGTCTGAGACCGAGGTAAAGCGTTTGACAAGTGACTTTCAAATATAGTGCATGCAGCAAACAACTGACGCCAATGAATTGCACCCCTGAGTTTTGATCCCTTATATCGGAAACCAAGGGAAACCAGTTCTAGAAGACTTAGAGAGCGGGCGTGGGGACCTTTTATTCGCAAGCCAAAATAATTCTGCACCTACCACACACAGATCATTAACGTTTTTAGGTGGCCAAGTCTGAAAAATGCAACGAAATTACAAAACAACAATGGCAGTGGTTAGTTGACCACCAGCTGTGGTTATCTGATGCACATACACCTGGCAATGAAAATACCATATCTGACTTCAATTTCAGAAACATACAACATTCTTCTGAGTGAATGTAGTCGTTATATGTATTACACAAAATTGTAAAAAAGATATGGCCAACCAAACATTTATATCTTCGCTGCACGGGTAAATTTCCCAATACGCAGCCAGGGGCGGATCTAGGATTTTTCACCGGTAAGTCAAAAATTAAGAAAAAATCGGGGGAGGATGGACGCAGAGAGGTGAAACAAAAGTGTCATTATACTGGTTTACGCTGTCTCCTGACCTAAAGATTCGCTTGTTCAGTTCTTGGACTTTTTCTTACTTTGGTGTCCGATATTTCATACTCATTGGTTGTTGTCGTTCGATCGTTTGACCGTTAGAAATTTCTTAGCTTGGAAAAGATGAATATACGTGGAAAACAAAAAGCTCCAAAATTAGTGAAAAATGTAATTGGGAATGTAAAAAAATCGTGGTAAAAAACAAACAAACAACTATCGAAATCGAAGTAAAGACACCCTGCTGGGACACTGCCAAAAGTGTTTTTGGCAATAGTTTTCCATGGCATCATAGAGATATGTTTTTTTTTTTTTTACTACAAGCATTTTTGTATCAATAATAGTCTGCTTTTCCAAGATTATATATATATATTTGCTAACAAAGTTTTTTTTTATTAATATTGAGGTGTTACTTCACATATAATGCTTTGATTCACTCTGAGGATGCAATTACCAGAGATGTTTATTGAAAGTGTTAGAGTTCTTTCAAATTGGCTGACGAAATTGGCAAAACACAATGCATTTCAGCATAACTAGACAAAATCCTACCTACTACATATTAAATACATAATGCAATGCCTAGCATAGTCCGGGATTCTGACCCTCCTTTCCTGTGCTCTTTATTTTTCTTCTTATATTTTCGGTTGCAGACTTTTTGGGGTTTTTTTGTTTGGAGTAGAGGACATGGCAGGAAACCGAGCTATGCCTTAGCAAGAAAGTAATGAAGATACAACTTTGCACCATATAGAGCAGTTAATACGTTTTTGTACGTACAGTATAATGTAGTTCCAAAAATGAACACTCTGACTCTCCTGGAATTCATCAACAAAGGCTGAGTATCCATTTAGGGTGCATTCGTTTAGGAGTCTTCCAAACCTTCTAAATCTTCCAAGTTGCTTTTGGTTGGATTTCTACTTAAAAGAAAACATTGCAAAGTCATTATGAACCAATGGCGTCAAACTTTACTTATTTTCTAATGTTGCAGAAAACAGTTGACAGTCATACATCAAATCAAAATTCTTAGAAAAATGTGATGTGATGGACCCATTGTTCACTCTATTATGTTTGGATCTGCTATTGCCATTTAAAGCATGCATTTTATAACAGCTCCTCAGTATGAAACTTGGACAATTTTCCAAGATTTACTAGACACTAGACAAAACATGCTTTTTACCTACAAGCTTCACTGTCTATATGTGTATATTATTAGCATAGCTAGGCTAGCGCTAGCATATACGTATTTTCCACCCTAAAGGCATAGCTAATACTTTCAGGCGTAGAGAATGTCTTACCAGCTAGTTCAAAGAATTATTCAGTTCGAAGGTGATTCTTAGTACTTATAGTTTCTTCTTCCGACTTTCCCATAGTCACTTTTCGTAACAGAATGGCAGTGCATCTCTCCATCAAGGAATCCATGTTAAAAATATGCACTAGCAGCAGTTTATCGGGTCACAAACTTAAAATCTTCCCACGGTCGTTCTAGTCAAATTCTTCTTTTCGCGTCAGGTTCATTCAAACACACTCGGAAACTCACGGACGTTTTAGTCAAAGCAAAATTTTCATTCAAATTTTGCTTGAAAACCCACGGACGTTCTAGTCGAATCTTCTCTGCGACTAAAATCGCCACGGGTTTACAAAAACTTTGACTAACTCATCTAGCCTAAATCCTTTCCGTGTGAAAGTTACCGTCGGAGCAGCTCAAAATAGTATGACCGTTCGCAAGACTAACGCCATGAAATGTGCTGCACCACGACACGCCTTGGCGCCGCTTCTCCGACTTAACGCTAAAACAGCAGTTCTATGAAAACATATAAACGAATGTTAAAAGTAGCAATATAAAAAAACATTTCTCGTCTTTTTTCGCTAAGTCAGTTTGACTAGGCCGACTAACCCTAGATCCGCCACTGGAAGCAGATGCATTTACATTGGACTGGACTAAGTATTTAGCATATTGTTTTCCACCTATAAATGATGTGGCAAAAAGAAAAGGTTTACAGTGCCTAAACTTCCGAAACTTAATAAAGTCCGATATATCACATAAATTAGATCACAGTAAATGAGAGTAATGAAAGTAAAGGTACATTGTCCAGACAATAACAATAGTAACATAGCTACTATTGCAGTAAGTTATCACTATTACTATTGTTATCACTCATAAAAAGAATTTTATGTGGTCCTTAATTTTTCATAGTAACATTCATTAATAACATCTCAATATTATCAATTTTTGGTGCATTGGAACACTAGATTTGTTACTTTGTGCATATCAGTAAAAACGTCTTTTTAGCTAGTATATTTTATTTCATCATTTACTTCTTATTTCATTTTATTATTTACTGGCTGAGTGTGCGATTTTTTTTATTTTTTTTTATATATCTTTAACCCTAATGAAATTACGCCCAATTTTTGATAAATAGAGGTGCTGACGAGATTTCGTCAGTTTTAAAGTACCGTTTCTTCATGCAATGCAGTGTGCGCTGGATATATCAACACGACGTCGAAAAAACAACCTATGAAAACCTTGTAAATCGTCGCAGTTTTATCCGTGGTCGATTACGGTACTCATTTTCTACATAAAAGATGTGGTCACACAACTATCACCCACGGCAATTAATATATCAGCCCATCCTTCTTCCTTCCTTCCTGTTTTGTTTTTCCTTCAACGTTTCAGTTGTTTCCCGTGGCAACGTTGTTTTTAGCCAATCGCAATCCAGGAAATTTAAAACAATCCTAATTAGCCTTCGTTTTGGGCCTTGACGCCAGTCTAAAAGTTTCTCTCGCCTCAAATATTTCTGAATGTAAAAAACTTTAAATCACGACCTTGGTCTAACATTACCCTGGAGTTTTTCTAGTATTTTGGTATAATCAGCCCAACCTGGTGCTCAGTCCCTTTGACGTCACTACGTGAGTTTACACCATCAACCACGGAACTTCCTAAGATAAATGTATGACACACGACGCCTATTAGTATAAAGAGACTAGGTGCCCGGACTCAAAAAAATTGAGCGTAATTTTATTAGGGCTAAATAAATCAAAAAAAAAAAAAATTAAAAATTAAAAATTGCACACACAGTCAGTAAATAGTAAAATGAAATAAGAAGTAAATGATAAAATAAAATATATAAGTAATATGTAAAAAAGGAAATTGAAACTGAAACCAAAAGTGATAAGAAAAAGCGTCACAAAATTAAGAAAAATAACTAATGCTTCCTAAAAATGAGAACAATTAAAACAATAACCAACAGGCTTAATCAGTAAAATGTTCTGTACCAGGTTGCTAAAAAGACTTTTTCACTGATATACAAAAATCACGAAGAAAATTGTCTGTTCTGCTTTTTTATCATATCCTCTTGGCAAAGTAAAAAATAAATAAAAGACAATAATAAACATTCCAATCCTAACATAAAAAACCATTAAAAAAACTCAAACAAAACACAGCAAGCGTCTAAAACGACTCAGGTCTTTATTTTGCTGAATTTCCCAGGCGTCACAAACAGCCACAACATAAATCTCAATATAAAATAAATAAATCTCAATAATTTCCAAAACGCTTATGACTATGGTCAAGCACAATAACTAACAACAGCTAAATAAAATCCCTTGCAACCTGATGAAATTGTTTTTTTTAGCTTCTTTACACAATTAAATAGCTCCTTGAGCCCTACTAATAATTTCATTAAGATTTGAAAAATCAAATTAAAAAAAAACAATTATAATTAATCGTTAAAATTCAAACTATTTTCTAGCTAATTTTGCATTTGGTGAAGATAAATGCATAAATCAAGCACAGACAGGTCATTTAATAGTAAATGGTGAAATAAGAAGTATAAAAATAATATGTAAAAAAGGGAATACCTGAAACTGAAACTGAATAAAAAAGCGTCACAAAATTTAGAAAAATAACTTTGAAATAAAAT
>JAYJMG010154276.1:0-12618 GCA_036873935.1 Stomotoca atra
GCTGCTTTCTCTCCCAAGAAAGCCACGGACATTTTGAAGGCTTCTGTCTAGCCTAGCTAATCTACCCTGGGTAGCACAATTTTTTGTATGAGTTGTTAAACTGGATGCAATGACTTTCACTTTAGAGAATTTAAAGCGAATTTTTTGGTTTACAAGTTTGGTTTACAAGTTTGCGGTTTACAAGGGTGCGGTGTTTATTGGAGGGCGGCGTTTAAAAGAGGAAATACGGTATATATGTCCATTCATATAAAACCTTTGCATCATTCTATGTTATGTTCATTCATCTGATTGTTTGTGAAGCTTAATTAAGTGAAGGGCAAAACATTGAAAAATCAAACACAAAATGAAGACACCTGCTTTTTCATTATTTTTGTGAAGAAGCACTTTATCAGCATCATTAATCAAAATACTCATTGACACTGGCGCTAATGTTATAATACACATGAAGTATAGTTCATTCTAATCGTCAGGATGCTAGCTTTTACTGATGAGAACTTTGAACAGGTTGTATAACATCCAATGACTTGCATACAGGAAGAAAAGAATGTTTAAAAATTACAAGACAATGAATGCCAAAATCTTAAATTGAATTATGAAACTCAATCTTTTGCTTAGACTTTTTTCCACTGCTAAGAACTTTAATCAACACAGAAATGAAGATAAATAACTGCATTGAATGTTTTCATTATTGTTTTACTGGAACGTAAGCCATACGCCGCATAATTTTAAGTCAAAACTAGTGCTATTCATATCTAAAACTTCAAAATTTTCCAGGGCTTTGTCTCCCTAGACCCCATTGGGGAACAAACAGCGTCTCCCAAAACCCCAGCTGCTGAGGTTTTAAACTCAATCTTATTTGAAAAATGGTAGTAGTAAAAAATGCTTGGGAATATCCCTGAGCTCATAATCAGTTCTAATCATCAACAAAAACATCGAACAATCAACTACCAAACTAAAAAAGTCTGTACACTGGAAACTCTTTGAAGCAGAATCAAAAATACAATAGCATTAAGATAAAAGAATTCAATGCAAAAGAAAAATTGCTGGTAGATTGCAAAAGTCAGAAATTAGAATGCTCAGACAGAAGTGATATCTTGAGTATATAAATGCCTAAAAATGGTTTAGAGGGTTTAAATGTACATATAATAATAAAAGTACACACACTAATATGGAGTAGACGAATCCTTTTACACATTACACATACTGTAAAATAATATCTTTGTTTCCGGCGTAGAGAGTGATGAACAAAATATTAACCCAGGCGAGCAAAAAAAAAAAAATTGTCATTTTTTCCATAATTTGAAGAATTTTTTTCCTTTTGCGTTGTCATGCCAACTCATAGCGTAACATAGGCTGTATTATACATAATGTCATTGAACATTTTAGTCAGTATCTAAGCTTCAACACTTCAAAGCCCTGATGTCAATTTCCTTTTCTTGTATAACAAAAATACTAAAATCAGATCAATAAACTTGTCTTCCTCTTCTATATGTCATCAATTAGCAATGCTGCTTTTTGATGAGGTCCAAAGAGGGTGGGTGGTAGTGAGCACTCATTAATTATTTTTATCAAAAAACAGGAGCCACCATTCCAGGTTGGGGCGCTAATTCAGATTTAGGTGCTCTTTCAAGAAAATACGGTAAACCTTTTGCAGATATTTTTTTTACATATCTTTTTAATATTAGATAAAAAAAGATATATAGCGTCTGTAATGATATTGGAGCATAGACGGAAATACATAGGTAGAAAAAGGTGGTAAGCAATTTCTGCTTTAATGATTTGGATAATTACAATTTTAGGAGGAATGTTTTGAGGTCATCATGAGGACATAATTGAGATAAGAGATAAAATTACGTCAAAAACTCAGCTGGATTTGTAGGGAAGAAGAAGATAGATTTTGGATTTGGTATAAAGGCACATAATAAACAGACAGCCATGAGCACGAGAGAAATTTATAAGAAGTTTATTAATGTTTTGTAAGTTTACTTTTGTAGCTAAAAGTATTACTTTTAAGGATATAATGATATTATATTATAAATATGCAAAATAACTAAATTTAGCAAGCTACATCATAAACAATCACAGGAAATATTGTACACATGTATGTATAATGCTCTTATGTTATCTACTCTGCCCTGAAGAATACCAAATGCCAAACTAATGAAATGATGAACAAGAATGACTATAAAAATAAAGTTACCATCCATTATAGCAAAGCTACAAAAACATATACTGATACTTTGATATTTCTTTTTTTTTGTTGTCCTTATTTCCTTATTACAGAGTATAATTCAAATCACAACTGAAATATTTTGCAACAACAGTGTAGTTCCAACCAAAAATATGAATGAACATACATCATAAAACGTCAATTTTTAGGTATCAATAATTTAAAATTACCTTCTCAGAAATTGTGAAGCAACCAGAACTTCTAAAGAAACACTTAGGCATTATACAAAATGAATTGAGCGTTGAGTTGAGTCAACGATGTAACTGACAACAACGGTGGGTGATAATGAATGATGAAGCGCGTTAAAAATTCTGTCAATATTTACCTTACCACTATCCGAGAATGAATAAAATATCAATGCTGGTCAATTTTCTTTTACTGCTCTCCACCGCAGAGTAATTATGAGTTCCATTCATCAGAATGAAACAGCGAAGACTTTGTCCTCGAATCCAGTCACACACCCAATCATTTTATTAAATACCAATATTTCTATTTTCGTGGTTTCCTGGATGATTTCTAAAAGCAAATTCATAAACCAAACTACCAGAGAAAAAATGAAGGGAATGCTAGCCGAGAAGATAAGCTTGAAAGCTTCTTTCAAACTTTGTCAAAACGCATAATGAACACAAAGAAAGTCATAACATTTACAAAGCGTCGTAGCAAGTCATTGGTCATAGAAAATACATACGAACCGCAATAGCACATCATATGCACAGCAAAATTTTATTGCTTTGAAAAGAATATTGCCTGGAATTTTTCCAATTTGCACAAACGCAGGATGCATACTTTTGGAGCAAAAACAAATTTGCATACGATATCGAGTATTACTTTTACAAACTTTGAGTATACGAACATAAGAATAAAGAGCCTGCCTATGATAAGACGAGAAAGATGGGCAAATCACCAAATTTGTTTTATTCTGAAGGAAGTGGCGAACAAATGACGGCAAGCCATCTAAACACATAATTGAAGATCAACGGCGAGTTGAAAACCCCATCAAAACATACGGAACAGGGGGTGGAATTAGCATATTTCTATGGAATTAGTAACTCTTCAACACATGTTTACATGATACGATTCTGTTTACTTATCCTGTAGCTTCCTAATGACAATAGCAGCCTATAAATACTTAAAACTACTCTGGACATAGAAACGGGAAAAGTAAGGCTGGTATTTAAGTCCTTGTGAACCCTGGGTCTTCATTAACGTCAGTATCAGTGGCTGACACAGAGATATTCGAATCTGTTAAAGGTACCTCGTTGACGCTATTATTTTTCCCTGAGTCCATAATTTTCTCCAAATTTAATTACTTCATACCTAATTTCACTAACAACTCACACAGCCGATATAAACTAAATAATTTCAACTCTGACTGAGTGTCAAACGGGTCATTCACGTGAGTAAACGTCTCACACTACAATCATCATGACTCCTGCATGACTAAGCTTTTTAAATGTGCTTACCTACAAAGGGCTGTTTATCACGTCATAAGTTTCAGATTAATTTTCTCGAACAAAACGAATATACACCATATAACAACGCATACAACGCATACAACTCAAGGCATCAACCATGAAGTATAAAAAACGAGAAAAAATTCACGTCATGCCAATAACAACAGCAGCGCGAATAACCGTCGAAGATCACTTAACATTTAATCCATGTGTCTAATGTTTACAAACAAATTGAATAAAGATTTATGCAGACACATCTGATGATATAAGACTGGGTTTCTAGATATCAATTTCTCTTCTGAAAAGCAATTTCTACAGTGCATACAAGAATAAATAAAATACATGTACACAACACTTATAAAAAATAAAATTTGTTAATTAAGAATCAGCTGTACATATCAACATTTTCCTCAACAGAAGGAATCAAATTTCAATTGGCTTTACAATGGGTTTTCGCACATGTCTCATATTACTTCCAAGTTCGGTTGGTTTAAAAGGGGCGTTTCCACCATAAGGGCGCGGTAAAGGCAAATCATTTCCGTCATCAGGTATATAAGCGTTCGGTCGAGGTTCGGCTGTTGTAGTAATACCACCGGGTATCTTGTAATGTTCCTGAAGTTCTGCGTCCTAAAAAAATATCAGCAACAAAGAGCCTTTGAATTGCTTAGAATCAAAGTAATGTAATGGAGAGTTGCCAATGAGGTCAAGTCCCACACATAAATTGACAAAAATACGAAGAAAAACCATGCGCCAAAAGAAGCAATCAGCGTACCTTCAATTTTTCGTTTTGTTCTTTCATTCTTCTCACTTCATCACGTAAACATTTCAACCACTCCTGTTCGATCTCATCAGAGGGAGGTTCGGTACGCTCCATCTTCAAATAGCAGTTTCGTAAGTGTTCTTCACTCGATTTAACTTGATGTTGCAGTTTCATTGCGAATGCCTGATAAATGCAATTTGAAAGGTATGTTCAATATAACAAGTAGTTAAGGCTTAGACGGAAAGGAAATTTGATAAGGCTTTAGGAGCGAAAAAACAATGATAAATATAAAATCATCTGCATTACTTCGTAAACTGCAAGCAAAATAAAGAAATTGTTAGCACTAACTGGAAAGCCACTACCACGACAATATTGATCAAGAGCAGATCAGTTCTTTGGACAATCGTATTCATTTCGCGAAAAAATAACTTAAGAAAAAAGTAAGTAGATAAAATAAACAGCAAACAAACCTGATTCATAGAGAGCTCTGATACCATTGCCATCATTTTTCTCGTCGTTTCTTTTATTTTCGATTGTATTTCATTCACCTGAAATAAAATTTCCAGGCTGGAAAAGTTTTTTTTTGTGAGAGGCATTGAGTATGTTGCAAATTCGTTTAGAGCACTTGAGTTGCAAGAGGTCTAAAATTAGACATTTATGTACTTCCGAATTTGTTATTCTAACGGAGAAGAAGAAATCCGCTGAGGATATTTCATGGAAGTTTTAATAAGAGACTGCGCGCCAAAGTTTTATTTATCCTTGACACGCACACATTTTCGAACGATTCCAATTATCGACCAATTTTGCGGGCTTGCAGAAACCATTATATGTGACCTCGATTTCCTTTATCGTTCACGAAGGAGTCACGTTCTAACGACTGCATTATTATAATCCCAATTCAGTAGTTTCCGACGTAGCACATGGTTACGAAGCTATAATTGCTAGATGACATTGAACAACTCAACCTACGAATATTTATGTCGTTGTAATCCAATCCACATTATAGTTACGTTGAAACAGAAAATACTACGTCACTGCATGACGTCAACGGGATAATAACATTACTCTGTCATTTGTATAGCGATTGATAAAAGAACAATATATTGACACAACAGACCTTTTTCGCTAGTGTTAATGTATCGCCTTTTCCAAGATCTGCTCGTGATTTTAGTCGCTGTGAAAGTCGTACAATTTGTTCATGTACCAAGTCTTTTTCTAATAACTCTTCTTCTTTGTAAGCCAGTCTTCTTTCAAGCTGCAAAACAATGAACATACACATGAACTGTTGAACTACACCCTACTCTATACCCAATTTGAAAAAGCGATACTTCTTATAAATGCGAATTTTTTGCTCGTTATACCATTTTGGAAATCATCTTTCATCATATTATTTTACCAGTATCGACTATTTTTGACCAAAATCGATTTTAGAACGGGACGCGTCAAACTGGACTTCATATTTTTTTACAATTCACGAATAAATTCTGATGCCACAAAAATTCCACGAAAAATTTAGTCAAATTAATCCTACAAGGATTCCACAGGAAATAGAAAGCACAAGCAGCGGGGAAATACATCTTCTAAAGCATGGACTTTTTGAGTGGTTGGAAGTTCCGATTTAAGGACGTTTTAAAGTAAAAAATTGCTAAATAATCATTGTAACAATTACAAACCCACCGGTTCTTCACTTGATACTCACGTATTGAAATGGCTTGACTGAAATTTAGCACCACTTAGTAGACACTCTAGAAGTATTTACCTCTTCGTTCCTATTCTGGAGCTCATCAAACGATGGGTCGCTTCCTGTTAATAACCGCACGCGTTCTTTGTTCGTTGGATCCTCCAACTTAGTTTCCAGTCCAAGTATGTACTCTTGACATTGAGCCAGTTGAATTTGCACAGTTGAGAGCTCATCGTCAAGATTTTTCTTATTCGGTACAGAGCTTCGCAACAAATCAATAGAGCGCTTTATATCAGCCGCTTCCATCTTGAGAAACCTGATTTCCTCTTCACGACTTTGCATCTCCATGTCTCCATTCCGTATGACCGAGCCTTGAACGTTCACCTTTTCGTACAAAACACAAACCTCTTCATTTCGCTCAATTAGCTGAATGCCCCTTCGATTCCTTTCTTGTACGCAGCTTTCGTATCTTCGACGCAACTCAACCATGGTTTCCTCAGCTTTATTTATCATTTCATTCAATTTGCCTATAGCCAACCTCTAAACAAAGATGTACAGCCAACATTAGGTGATTTCAAGTAAATCTGCTTCGTTTTGGAAATCGTTGTCTCGATATTTGAGTAAAAACAAGACGCAATGAGTTTTACGACAAAGTGCAAAATAAGACAACTTTTTCATATTTTCAAAAGCATTATTCTTCGTCTAGTTTCATACTTGCTGTTCCATTTGCTCCTTTAACTCTTCAGCTGTCATCTGCTGCTTGCTAACTTCATTTCTCAAGCTATCTCGAATGACCACACTATTGGAATGCTTTAGGTTAGCTTTCTGCAGCTGCCTGTAAATAATAGCACCAGAATGAGAAAAATATAGAAAAAATTTAACTTTCTACCTTGGTCCTGGGATGTAGCTTAAAGGAAGAAAATTTCGCAATTTGCCTCGACTTAGCAAAACTAAATTCACGGGAAAAATTCTTCCTTTATTCTTCCGCTCCGAAGTAAAAAAAAACGCGCCAATAGCTGGAAGCCCACTCACAAAAATGACGCAAAGGCAACATTGGACAACAAATTTCAAACTTCAAGTACGTTTCCTTACATTTACCTCTCTTTAGCAGAAGCAGCCGTCCTCAGAATTTCAATCTCATTTTGAAGGATTTTGATTTTCTCTTGCATCTCTGCAGCTCGTTGGGTACTTGTTTGAATCAAGTTTACACATTTGTTTCGCTCATTCTTGATGATATCATAGAGTTTAGCAAAATCTTCAAGTCTAAAAGGAAAGTATGCATTCAAATTCATAAAGAAGAAGGACTTCTTCATTCGTTTAGCAAAATGAAAAACAAATAAGCACACATTAAAATAAACAGTGCAGCTGTGCAGAGGCAGAAGCTTACGCTTACCGTCTCTGTACTTCAATGTATTTTTTAGCATTATCCTGAATAGCCAAATCTTTTGTTTTTAAATCTTCTAACGCCTTGTGATATCTTAATTCTGCTTTCAGATAATCACGTGCTTTCTGTTCTCTTTCGTCAGCTTTTATTTGCGCGAGACGAGTCAAATCTACAACATCAATTCGCAGTTGACCTTGCTCGCCAAGTAATCTTTCCTCATCACCGAGTCCCCTTTCTACACGTTGCTTTTCATGTCGAGTTAATGCATTCTATATATCGAAAGTGTAACAAAAGATTTAATAAAATGCACAAAGCTATTCGCATCACAATCGTATCAGAGATGCATCATCAAGTTATGACGTCAAAGAATACTAGTCATTTTACAAAATAACAAGATTAAAACTGAAAGAAACAAAAATCTTTATTCGAGCAAGCAAGTACACAACAACTACAAAAATATTAACGATAAGATACCTGTTGTCCAAAGGCCCTTTTAGCAATATCAACTTCCTTTTGCAATTCTCTCCGTTTCTCTAATAAGGACCCATCATCTTTAGGTTGCGCATCGACTTGTGATTTCATTTTATCGTGGATACTTTTAGTGTGCTCATATGCATCTATCACTATCTTTAACTGAAGCTCTGCTTTTTTCAAATTTCTAAACAGTCAATGTTCATTGCATCTACATCAAACTAGAATGACAGTGTAACACTTTACCAGAAGTGGTAACGCTTTGGAACTTGTAGAACATGACACAGAACATTATGAATCGCAGGTGGTCAATGCACCATCGCATTTTCTATAAGTGCATAATGTAATACACGCATCTAGACAGCACATAAAAATTTACTTACACTACCCAAATATTGATAGTAATGTCATTAAATAATTGGCCCTTAACCTTTTAATTTCATGTTACGTCAATCCGTGTCTTAAAAGTGGGGAAATGTTCTAATGCGAGTGCACCCCAAAAAGAGTGATCTATGTTGCAGATAAATGACTGGTATTAGGCAAACACTTGCATAGTGTAGCGCTTGCCTTATAGAAAGTTGATTATACTTTTTTTGTCCTCATGCATATTGCTTGAATTTTTCTTAAGCATGATGATTTGGTGATTTTTAATGTCTGTTTTTATTGGAATGATAATGAATGGTCATAAACTATATCTTGTAGAGAGAACCTTTGTACCCAAGTGACTCCTGGCAAGATTTTTCTTTTAAAAAAATTGAAATTCCACTGACTCCCGAATTTTTCTAACGGATATATTTTTCTAAGCACTACGTTCATTGAGAAGCTTCTATACAACAATGCAACAAAAGAATTGATCATTGTCTCACTTTAAATCTCTGTCCTTTTCCCGCAATTTTCGAACATGGATATCACGTTCAGATTTTTTCTCCAAATAAGAATGCTTCAGATTCAAATCCAAACTTGTTCTAAATTTCAAAACACAACTAAGTTAAACATCAACAATTTCAGCTGCAATTCAATTACAAGCCAGGTATTTGAATCAACCATCCTTCAAGACATAAAGGTAAAAACCATAAAAAGTAAATACCTATCACCAAGCAGCTCTGCCTGTCGTTCTTTAGCAAATTCACACTCTTTGATTAAGAGGTCAACTTCTTTTTCCTTTTCTTCATACACACCTCTTTGCATTTCCAATGTTCGAGCAAGACTTTCTTTCTCGTCTTGCAATGAACCTTTCTTGTCTGACATTCTCGTCATCTAAAAAGAAGTAACAATGGCAACAACAAGATCGTAAATAACTTAATATTTTTTTCAGAAATAAAGTAAACCTGAGGTGCAGACACCATGCTTTATTATGATTAAATAAAGGGTGAATCTATGTCAATTTGAAGGTTAGAGGTTACATCAGGATTGTAACAGAATCCAGAACCCCTAATACTCCCTCTAAATCCAGCTTTTCTACATGATCTCAAAACTTTTTGTTATAATTATTCATCATACTCTTATACATCATATTCATATTCATAAACAAGGTTTAATCGTACAGTACCCTCAGGATAGTCAAGATGTTATTGGATATATCATTGCAGATTTGTGACTTTTAAAAGCTAACTGACAAAAGACATAATTAGTAAGATAAAGATATATTGTGCTTTGCTGATTATTTTTGATGGGATACTACTGTATGTTGGATCAGTTCTGTTGCAAATGCAAATGCATGGTTGGCGATTTCTGCCTAAAATTTATCCAGACCTTTCATTGTAAAAGTTACACACAGCGATATATACTTTAGAAGAATATCATTAAAAGCAAAGAAAATAAAACAACACCCTATGCCATATTGCTGGAGATCGAAAGAATATTCTCAATAATTATTCACTCCAGGTTTTCACAGGGCAATGCCTACTTCTCTACGTCTATGTCTATGTCTACTAGTCGGATATCGTATAGTGATTCACATTCAAGACCATTAGGTACAAACTTGGTCAAAATATCTGTAGACTAGTGCAAAAAATCGAAGAATAGCGTTCCACAAGCATTTAGAAAGCCCACTGCTATAAAAAGAATCCTATGCTTAAACTTTTTAAGTTTACCAATGGACTTAGGACTTAGGTACCAGGCTCATTTGTACTTTGAATCATGGTTAGTTAAATAAGTTGGGCCCAAGATATCCAAAAATCAAAAATTTTCACTGTTTTTCAGCTGGTTCCGTTCATTTCAGACTGAATATGAACACCAATCCGTATGAAAATCTCACCATTTCTGACTTACAGGCTTTTTATGACAAGCTAGGGAGCTGAAAAAAGGCTAAAATCCCCTAAAGTTTCCAAAATGATGTCCATGATTGTAGTAAGGAGTCTTAAAACAAATAATAGTCCCTTTTCCTCAAAGATTGACACATGTACTGTAGTTATTTAACTCTTCTCTTATATTATAATGCTACTTTGGGGATATGACAACAAAAACTATGACATATCATGGGAAGTATTGAATTTGTCTACTTTTCCATCAAAATAAAAAAAATGGAAGTATTTGGAAGAAGTGCTGTTTTAAATTTGACAGATCAAAATCTAAAACAAGGAGGATTGGTTAAGTGACAAAGTCATAAATTATGCAGATCATAAAAAAATAGTAATAAAACATAGATTCTATTCCCACCTCATTGTTTATGTCAGTGATTCTACTTTCAAATTGTTTGATTTTTTCTGCAACATCTCTGAAAAACATGAAATATCCTAAAGGTTACATCATCAAAGAATAAAAATCTAAGAGAATGAAATTACTGATAACAACTCCATCAACATACTGAAAAAGTGGGATTCGTGACCATGAGGTGAGACCTCAGGTGCCTAGGGGGGCTTTATGTCTTTGTCATTCAATTGTGACAATGAAAAATGGTATTTATTGTTGCCAAAAATCATTGATCAATGATCATTCTGCAAAAGCTGGCTGAGAGTAGAAGCTAAGATTAAAACCAAGTGGATCGAAGCATAGGTCTATAGGCTATTGAAACATTGATGCGGCCACAAAGAAGACACCGCAACTGAACAATATTAAAAGTTAGAATGAGAATTCCTACCTGTGCTGTCTATTTATTAGTTCACTTTGTTTTGAAATATGTGTTGGTTCCGAATGAATTTTTACCAAGTCATCCTACAAAGAAAAAAGACACATACATGTCAATTAGTTAGATCTTCACTCCTTTTAAAGCCTTTGAGCAATATTTCAACATGCAAGTTTTTACTGAAGTCTCAATATGATACGATTATATCTAAAATAATACAATTGTTTCTATAGATTTTAGACAAAATTTGTACCTTGAGTATATGCTCTTCCACTTCCAGAGCCTCCAGTTCCTTTCCTAACTCATCAGATTGGTCCTTCCTTGACTTAATCTCATCGAATAAATTTTTACTTTCATGAACTCGCTGCGCAATTTCAACTTTTAAATCTTCAGTTTCCTGTGCAGTGTCCCTAGCCTTTTTTTCGATCTCTTCCTTTTTAGGTAACCTTTGAAATTCACGCTCCAATAGAATTTTTTCTTCTTGCAAACTGTTAATTTTGAATTCCAACTGGTATATTCTTTCATTGCAAGCAGCCAATTCATTTCCATGTTTTAGTAGTCCAGCTCTCAGTCGATTCACTTCTGTATCTTCACCAGATGGAAACATTTCTCCCTTGTCTAAGTCAACAGTTTGACTTTGTATAGTTCTTGTAAGTTCTTTCCCTTCATGTAGATAATATGTTTCTATTTCTCTCACTTTTTTTAAATGATCAACCAACTCTTGGTATTTCGACTTTAGCCTGGCAGCTTTTGCACCAGATATTTTTCCTTCGTTTAAAAGCTGGAAAGACAACAATATGGTAATAAAATTAACTTACAATAACTGAAGTATACACAGTCACATGGGAAATTTTGTTATGACCAAGGCTTCATTAACAAAAAGGCTTCAGTAGTTGATTCTAATAATGACGACCCTGGGAAGTGCAATACCTAACTCTTGTCAAAAAATGAACCAAATCTTTAGGAATATAGAATAGTCATGAAAATATTGTTAATATGGTAATAATGATAGTAACAAGAACAAATAAAATACAATAGATACATTATACTAACCTCATCTAAACACTGAAAAGCTGGTGTGGCATTAACATCTACTTCCTGTGTAGATTCGCTTTGCAGAGTGGGTGCCACAGCAAAAATATAGCTGCCATTCTCCTGAGTAGTAATCTCACTTGCCTCAAAATTATCCATAGCTCATTTCTATTTTTTATTTTTTTGCTTGATGACGGCTCTATAAAACAAAAAATGTCACGCTATATATAATTATACAGCTTTTGTTCTCTAATATACAGTTGGGACCAACTGTAATATACTTCGACGTCATAGTTTACTTCGATGGTCGTAGTATATTTCAATTAAATCGAAGTATATATCAATTTACGAATGCAGAAGTTAGTGCAATTTCGCAAATATCAGTGCAATGTTAAATTTAGCTTAGTTTAAGAGTAAAATATATAAAAAAACAATGTATCTAAGGAAAAAAATATCCACCCTAGTAACTTTGCACAATGCGATGTCCAATGAGTGCAACCTTTTAGAAGAAATAATAAAAAATCATGATACACCGAAAATAG
>JAYJMG010154387.1:0-12616 GCA_036873935.1 Stomotoca atra
ATTCAAAGTGCAGGTATTTCGGAATTATTGGATCAATTTTCATGTTTAATACCTTTTTGGAAAGTAGAAGTAGTATTATTTCTGTTGATACCATTTTTAAGAGGATTTCAGGGAAATGAAAATTTTGTTGACATCCCTACCAGAGGGTAGATTAGCTCTAGGCTCTAGGACAGAAGCCTTCAAAATGTCCGTGGCTTTCTTGGTAGATTGGTAGAAAGCAGCTTTACGTTACAGGATTTACTCGATAAAAATGATGCAATCCTTATTTTCAAGGCCATGAATCAAATTTCTCCAAAAACAGGGTCACTCTTCCCATGCTTAATACAGGCTTTAGGGAAAATACCTTTTGTTTTAGAGCTGCAAAGTTTTGGAACACTCTTCCTGGCCATGTGACCTGTCAACAAGTCTTTTATTTTTCAAGACTTCTGTTTCTTTATTGTTTGGCAAAGTATAAAACAGAGATCTTTTATTTTATATAGTTTCGTTCTTTTGTTCTGTTTTTTGAGAGTAAAACTTATGCTATATTTGCGGCAATTGGACAGACCCAGCTTAAGGTCAGGATTATATTTTTCGTTTTCTTTTGTTGCGTGGTCCTTAGTGGAAACAATCCATTGACTATAGGTCCTTGAGATTTTCTAGGCTAGCCACTTAAAATATTTACTATATTACAGTACTGAACAGCTAAAATCTTAAGCAAATTTCAATACTCGACTTTGTTGGTATAAGCAACCACACATAAGTAGAAATAACAGAGAATTTAAAAAGTGATACAGTATGTTATAGATTCGGCATCAAGCTCATTAAATCTCAAAATTAAAGTGACTTTAAAAATAAGTTTCTTTTGTTTACTGATTATGTAGGCCATGTTTTTTAAAATTTTCCATTTGCAGTAAAATTTGTTTTTAGAGACTAAGCAACTATTAAGCAACTTTTAGTACTGAAAATCTTGAAATCATAAGCAACTTTGAGTACTCTGGACCCTAACCTTAGTTGCTTATAAAAAAAAGTGTATCGTCATAAAAAGAGAAAAAAGAAATCAAGATTAATTAATTAACGGTTACAGTGGCAGCATCTAATGTGAAATGGGTGTGACATCACCATATGTAAATTATGGTAAGCAAGCAACCATTACAAACCTTAGCTGGCCACCATCAAAAATATGTTTGGTTAGTGTCACCCGACCGACTCAGATTGACATACGAATTGTGAGTCGGAGAGTCGGTATCAATCACGAAATATTTAAATTTAAAGAGGGTCATTCCATGCCAAATGGACTAAAAAAAGTATGAGTTCCACATGCACCATCTCAGATTTTGTTGAAATTTTGTGAGCATGTTGATACAAATAAGATAAGATAATCCTGAAAATTTCAGCTCAAAATCTTATGCCAATCTGAAGATATGGCTTTTCAAAGTTTGCCGGTTTTCTCTAAATGAATAATTCCGGGGGTAAAAACTGTTTTTTTGTAAAGTTTGAGACACTGTAACTCTGGAACCAATTGCACTGAGACCTTTAAATTCTAAAATTCAGAATACTTCTGTTAGTACTTCCAAACAAAATCTGAGATGGTGCATGTGGAACCCCTAGTCCACTTGGCATGGAATGACCCGAATGGCAGTCAATTTATGTGAGCGAATAAAATTCAAAATTTCAGCTGCATGAAGCACTCTTTCCAAAAGCAAAACTGTTCTCGCTGTGTGCCATCTTGTTTACGATGCTCCATTCGTATTTTGTATTTTGAGAGTAAAACTTATGCTATATTTGCTGCAATTGGACAGACGCAGCTTAAGGTTAGGATTATATTTTTCGTTTTCTTTTGTTTCAGTGGCCCTTAGTGGAAACAATCCATTGACTATAGGTCCTTGAAATTTTCTAGGCTAGCGTACTTTGCGTAGTCAAACGTCGCGTAGTGGCTAAATTATCCAATTTTCCTGATATTCTCCTGATGTTATCCCGATATTGCCGTTTCATGATGGAAAATGGTAGCAACTTGCAGCACTGGGAAAAATTTGGAAATTTTGACGCCGACCGACCGACCGACTCACTTTCGAATGTAAAAATGATGCTAACCAAACATACTTTTGATGGTGGCCTAAAGTGAGACAACTCAACTGACAAAAATAAAAACCCAAGAAAAATCAATGAACCAGTAAATAATTCATTGCTTATCATCAATCTAAATATACCAGTCATAAAATCAAAATTATGACATTTGTCACAAAAGAGAAATGATTTGAGAACTGCTCAGGTAAGCAGAATAATTTCTACTAAAATCTCACCAGCCAAAGGCTGTTGGTCTATTGGATGGCCTCAATGTATTGTAAAACATAATTCTGAATGTTGTTAGTAACCTTTATAAAAATTGATTCTTAAACCCATGATTTTTGGCCGAAATTCTGAAACAAACTCCAGACTCAGTGACCCATAATTTTTCTAGTTGCAAAATTTTCAAGAAAATTGGATCATTTTCAATATTGGTAAATGACGTCATCAACGGGCGTGGTCTACATCTTTCACTTCTGGATCAAACATTTTTGCAGTAGTAACGTCACCTTTCAAGTTTTTTTTTGAAGATCAATAGTTTCACATACCCGATCCATGCACAGTTTTCTCCAAGGTTGTAGTAGTTAAAAAGATGCAAGAAGTACTGGGGACAAGTGTAATCTTTCCAAGACATTCAAAATTGATCATTACCTCTTGGATTCGAAATCAGCACCCTTGAGATATTCCCTTGACAATATTTTTTTGCAAGTTTGGATCAAATCAAAATTAAAAATGGATTTTAATTTTGATTTGATCCAAACTTGCCGCAGAGTTTTGCATTGCGGCTTATTGATATTAGCATATTTTCATTATTTTTCTAATACAGTAACAAGATGAAAACTGTTGAAAGAATAATGCCCCAGTTATTGCAAAATCCGATGTGAGCAAAAACGCGCTGCACCACTGTGATTTGCGTTTTTTGTGTGAATTTAGCTTAACAACATTGTGTATTGCTATAAAGACGCTGATGATCTTCGTAATTAGTGTTGTTAAATTTTCCGTATTATGATCAAAGAACCCTTTGCTGATGAAAAGTTAACATGAAAGATTTTGTTGTAAATATGTGTTTCTTTATCGAATTCATGTTCTGAGAGTAAGTGCCTATTCGTTTCTCTTCCAACCAAACCAATCAGTTCAACCAATCTTGTTCACGTATGAAACGAATAAAATGGTTGGATTAGTTGCCACACTTACTTGCTATCACTGCGTTTGTAAACAAATATGTCGATAATTTTTATCTGTTGTCACACTTACCTTCGGAAAAGCATAAAATTGATTTTATAGAGAGACCATTAAAAATAGTCCAAGGTTGAACAAAAACCTGGTTAATCAGCGAAAACTTTTGAGAATGTGAGAAATGAATGCGATGGTTGAAATGGTTGACTTCAATCCAACCGATGCAATCTGCTCTCGACGTGTTTGGAATGGTTTTCAACCAAACCAACCAAATACATGAAACGAATGAGTTTTTAGGTTGAACTAGTTGATTTAGTTGAATTGGTTGTTTAGAAACGAATACACCCTAAGGGTGGCCACTCAAATTTCGATGACCGGTATGGATAACGCCCTTTGGACATTATTTTCCTTACCCTCCCCCTCCTCAATGTCCAAAAAAATTTTAGACAAAATTTAGGCTTCACTTACACCTACTATGTAGGTATTATCGCAGCCTCCTTCTTCACGAAGTTAAAGCGCCGTCCTGCTCACGTGCATGGTAATTGACAAGTTGGCTTCTCCATAAGCTTCTCTTTCTGTTTGTTTTGTTGAATGAATTAAAAAACGCGACTTTTGTGTGCCATGTGGAAAACAAGATTGAAGACGAGGGTTAAAACTATACGTTTCATAGATCACATTTTATTTCAAAAGAAAAAAGTCACTTGCTCTTTAGACAAAATTCATTCCTGCTTTACGTTAATTATTTTCCCAAATCAATAGTTTATCAACTGAGAAAAATAAAATGTTCACTTACATGCAGTTACAAAAGTAGTTGCCCCATGTCCCTTGCAGTAGTTGAGTTGAGTTGAGTTTATATTTATCGTGGCTAGCCTCACTAAGCTCAAGGGCTATACCCTGTCGCTTGTTTCCAGGAGGGGCCACGGCTTAAGTGGGCGGTTCTGGAGTATTTAACGCTCTACTGAGCGACACAGCTCCATTTGAAGGGAAAGTGCTCTCCCAGGCAACCCCCTGCAACACCTGATGATCATTCTGAACCATCTACCCAATTTCCCTTACAAGGTATGGGTTGACCCGAGGAGCAGCTTTTCAGACATGTCAAGCACAGGTATTGAACCCTCAACCATCAGATTACAAATCTTATGACTTGTCCATTAGGCCATGCTCGCTTAAAGTACAAAAATAAAAGAATAGCACACTGGGAACGAGGTTCAGGGCCAGGGAAGTTCTAAAATGATAAGGAAATAAAGGGAAATCTGGCCACAGTTTTCAGTCCCTCGATCAAGGAATTGCATATCAATTGAAACGATGGTAAATGGTGATGTTTGTCGTATTTTGGTACGATTTTTAATTTGGGTCAAAATGTTTTAAGCAATTTTTTCTATTTTTTCTATCTATAACTTTGACCCACCCACCCCCTAATGCCCAAAGGACGTTATCCGTACCGGTCATCAAAATTTGAGTGGCCCCTAAAATTTATTTATTATTATTTTGTTATCTTTTTTCATCAGGTTTGAACCAGGATAAATCATTGGTTGTTGCAGATTGTTGGAAAACTAATTTTGTTGCTCTGTGTCGATCAATTGTTGGTCAAGTTTTTATGATCAATCAATTAGTTGACATGGAATGGAAATTTGGTGTTACTGCTGGAACCTCTGATATGACACAAGTTGGTCATTCGTTTCTACAGCTAAAACTTATCATAAATAAAGGGAACAATCAAACAGAAGATGTTTGCATGGAATTGACATTACCACAGTTTTACTCATTCTTACATGAAATGGAAAAAGCAAAAACGAATTTAGAGCTGTTATCATAAACGTTTAACTTACAATATTATACAGTATATCTTTATGGTTTTTTAATTGATTGATCTTTGAAAATATTCACCCTGAAAATTTAGTTTCCTTGCATCAATGAACTCTGGGGACATCTTCAAAATGTCTATTCAGTACCAGTCCAAAATTCAATCATATTCCCACTTTTTTTTAAGCCTTTCCCCTACAGTCACATTATGTATAATAGAATTTTGTTGATTTCATTTTTGCTGGTTACAATTTGTTACAAAATGTTAAATTTATTTGTGTTGAGGAAAAATTAAATTAGCTTTTCACTGATATATAATGTCTGTTTAATTTTCATGCAATAAATGAAGCACAAAAATAACTCAAGTTAAGTTGTTTCCTGTCCAAAAGGAGCTTTCTAAGAAGTTATTTTTGTTTTGGATGTTTTCGCATCATTTGATTCGCCACAATGAGTTGTAAGAAAATTTTAATTTTTCTGCCTTGCTTGCAAACCAACTTTTTCCTTTTCTTTTCATCCATTTGATTGGGTAATTAACATAATCTTCAAATTTTAAGACATGAGTGGTGTATTTAAAAATCTTGGGACACCTTTCTTCTACAGGTATTCCTCTTCCGCTGAAAGATGAAGCTTTTTGAAGGACACATATTGATTTCAAATACAAAGCAGCTGCATATAGCCTTTAAAATCACACGTAATTTTTTTTAATGCTAATAAAACTTTCGTTTTGAACCAGCCATTTAAGTGACATAGTTTATAAAAATACTACTTTTTAAATGAGTTTGACTCATGCACTACTCTGCCTCTTGTTTTAGTAAATTGTGTATGTGTAACAAGTGTGTCCAAGGAAAGTAGGCTATAAAATTTTCAGTTAACTACATTTTTTCGCTCTGAAGGACACATCTTTGAGTATCATCTACATGTCCTAGCTTTTTTTAATTTATAGAGCGCTTTAAAGTTATTATTCCTAACCTTTTTTACCATTATTATTTCGAACCTTAGATTTTTTGCTTTGCTTCGTGTCTTAATGATAAGTGATTATTTTTTGATAATTTTATTCATGGGAAAATGAAAGCATTTGTTATATAGCTAATGATAATTATAGATGCTGTTTTTAGCAGAAAATCCTTGGTGTTCAGCAAATATAGATGAATTCGAAATTGTTTTTTTATTTGAATTTCATTTAGATAGACAAAGAATCTATTTATAAAATAGAGCTGAAAAAATGTTTGAAGCATAAATGCATAATGCATTGTATAGCTTTATCCTTACGGTAATCTTTGAAAGGTGATAAAGCAATACATATCTCCCTGTTTGGTTGAAAACAACTTGTAATTATTAATAACAAGCAAGTTGTAGTAGCTCTAGCTCAATCATTGCAACTCGTTTTGTTTTGATTTATACAGAATTTACATGAATCACATGTATAGATTTTTGGTTAGAAGATATTTGTGAGGTCTCTTTGTTTCAATGCTTTCTGTTTTTTATTGTGTGGTGTGCAACAACAGCATGAGCCTAAAATTCTTTCCTAGTAAAGATTATGAAAGTTTATTTTTTATATATTATATAAACTTATTTGTTATGGCAAGATCTGTTACTGTTTCTATATTACTTGTGATGTTAAGTGAATAGCCACACACAGGAAATGGAACTAGAATGTGTTGAATTCCCTTCACAATATCTTTCTCCTTTTTATAAGTATAAAAGAGTTAACTTGTGAAAGGAAACTTTCCAGTAAATGAAGGAAGATCTGGTGATGATATAGATATAATTATTTTAAATCCTGTGATAAGTTAAAATGTCGAAAACATGAATAATTGCTCATGTTTGCAGGTACCATTTCCACACATAAGAAATGCTTGTAAACAAGTTCTGAATAATATATTCCTGTAGTTATCAAAAAAAAAAAAAAATATTTGTGGTGAAACAACTGCTCTCCTCCTCCTTGGCACCCTTTCTTTTGAGTCTAATATCCCAAATGAATGCGTCCATGAAATGAGGACCTCCCTTGAATTAGTCCCTCCTTTTGAACGCCATCAATGGATTGTGTGCTTCAATGATCATACAGATAATGATGACGATTTGCTGGAATTAAGTTGTTCGTTTAGTTAGAACAGGAAAACAAAACTAGAGAAAATTTGGAAGTTTCAAAACTTGAAAATAAACTTGCACATGAAAGTATCTGTCTTCTTTGTGCCTGACGAACTTTAGCAAGTTGTCGGTCATTTTGTTTGCTTGAAGAACTTTTATTTTACGGTGGTTGTAAGCCTGTAATGTGAACTATGCCTGTAAAATTTGTATTTGCTTTTATATAGAAGTTTTGAATATGCCTGAAGGTCCTGAACATTATAAAGCTGCTGTTTCAATCAACAATTGGTGTGAGGGACGAATATTCTCTGGTAAAGTAATAAAATCTGATGTTAGCACAAAGAATCCTGACGTACCTTTCGCTGCTGATAAATACATCATATTTGCCAAGTCACGTGGCAAGGAAGTACTGCTTACTTTGTGTCATTGTGACAACGTTAACCAGAAAACCTTGGATAACATCGATGAAACGAAATGTGCAAATGTTGAAAAGACTGACACTACTACTGATACTGGCAGTGTTAGTCATGAGACAGCCAAACCTGTCGAAACTACTGACAACCATGCTAACTTGAAGAAATGCAGCATTGTTTTCCAATTTGGGATGTCTGGTAAATTTGAGTTCACAATGGTAAATGAGAGACACAAGCATGCTCACCTTATGTTCTTTTCAGAAGACATGGTATTGAGCTTTGTAGATGTAAGGAGGTATGTTTGTTTAAAACATTCAGACATTCGTGTAATAAGTTTTTCTACAAAGCATGTTTAGGTAAAATCTTTAAAAACTTAAAAACTTTTAAAAGAAGTTGATAGTCCTTGAAGATTCTTTTGGATGAAATATACCTTGAAATATGTTTTTGTAGAACTCCTCATCCTCACTCAAAGCATTACACAGGGTCTATTTTTTTTTAAGCAGAGTTTGACAATTTGAACAGAAAGCACTTATGTTTCGGTTTTTGATTCCCAAGGGAAATTTATACTACAGTATTTGTTACAGGCACGATATTGATTTTGAGTCAAAAATTTCTCCAGGGTTTGAAAAATGCTTGTCATTTTGTTTTCTATCTTCTACTGACACGACAATACACCTGAACAAAATACTGCAACTTCCTTAAACTTTTCTTTAGATCTTTTTGTTTATCTTAAAAAGCTTTTGAAAATTGTCCTAAAATCTTCAGTTACTCATATATACAACACTAGCTTTGTGTAACACTATGGCACTATGACTTTTAATTGTTTGTGCTTCGGTTTCAGTGAAGTTCTGCACAATTTGTTTTGAAAACAATTTGAACTAGAATCGAAATCACTTTCACAAAGTCTTTAAATGCCAAGTGAGCATTTAGGTTGTTCATGACTGTTATTATGACTGATGCGTTAAAAATTTCACACCCTTTACATATTTTGTAGTTCCTATTCATTTTTTGCATAAGACAAGTAAAAAAGAACAATATGTAAGGAATCACGTTACTGCATCAAGGTTTATCAAGTTTTAAATAGATGTGATCAAATTTGATCAAAGAGTATTTAAAGGAAGAAACTTTCGCAAAAGAAAGTTTCGTGAGTGCAAAAAAACGCGAAATCTGGACAAGTTTCTTCCTTTAAAGTAATTTGTCTCCTCAAGATTTGTTTACACAGAATTTAGCAAAGTGTAGATTTTGTGAATTCTTTAGCTCTTGGAATGTCGGTAAACATTAATCTTTTAATACAGTATTTACTTTTGTTTCTTCAGATTTGGTAGATGGTTAATTTCCGATAGCTTTAGCACAAAAAAGCGTGGTCCTGATCCTGTTTTTGAGTACAAAGAATTTCGTAAAAATGTTTTGGACAGCTTAAAGAAGACGGTATTCCAGAAGCCAATTTGTGAAGTTTTACATGATCAGAGATACTTCAATGGAATTGGAAATTACTTGAGAGCTGAAATATTGTATAGGTATCTGCTAAATTTGTGGTTGTATTTTCAAAGTTAGAAAAGATCTGGCTACGCAAAGTGTGTCTTTTGGCTCACTTTCTAGTTGTATTTTGTTAATTATTCGAGAAACTACATGCATTTTAATTTTTGATATTTTGACATTATAACCCTTAAAAACCTAAATTTGCCACCCTTTGTCATTATTAGGCAGTGGTAAATTCCTGTCTGCAGTGATTATGCTACTTGCATTCAACAGTAACTCTCTCCAGTTGAAAGCTTTGTAATTTTTATGCGAAATTTTATGGCTTATTTCTCATTAGGGCAAAAATTGCTCCATTTGAAATGGCATCTGAAGTTCTGTCAAATCTTGATCCAGATAAAGAAGACCCAAAGGTGAAATCCAAGGTATAGTTGTGTTGTTATAAACTTTGCAACAATAATTTTTTGATGTGTGATGAAGCATGAATCATAATAATAAATAAAAAACTAGTAGTTTTAGTTGTGTATATCCTCTTATAGGCCACTGTTAGTTTATGTTTGGTTCAATGTCATTTTTCCCCTCAAATCTAAATGTGGAATTAGATTATTTTTTATTATTTCATGATAAAGTTCGAAAGTAATGTTACTGAGTTGAAGCAACATGGTTGACTATAAAATTTTTATAAAATCAGTGAGCGAACACTTTTGAAACTATTATTATTATTATTTTTCTGAATATTTTAACAGGATTTACATTTCAGTAAGAATACAGCTATAAATTTGTGTTATGTAATTGTAACTGTAACTGAAATTATTTAGAACTGCTAAAAGGGTTTGGAACAAAGTTTTCCTTGAAAATAATACCAAAAAATGGAGATTTAAAAATTTAAACATATTTCATGAAAAAATAACTGAAAAAGAGGTATTGTTTTCATGAATAAATTAAATGACGAAGGATGACACGGAAAAAACCATTAAATAACAGTGGCCTATAGCTTGTTTTGCATTAAATATCTTAACTTAAAAGTTCGATTTTTGGAAAGAAATACTTTCCAAAATTTTTTTCTTCTTTTTATTACTACTTGACTTTGATGATGCTTCATTTATTGGTTTTGCAGGAAAATCTGGATGATATTGATATCTTGGATTATTGTTCAATTATTCCTTACGAAGTAATGATGTTGGGTAAGTTTTATTTTCTGTTGTTATTTTGGACCTCTTGGACTTAACCTGTGGATCTTCCTTATCTGGATCAAGATTTAACAGAATTTCAGATGCCATTTCAAATGGAGCAATTTTTGCCCCAATAAATAATAAGCCATAAATTTCACATAAAAATTACAGAGTTTTTGACTGGAGAGAGTTACTGTTAAATGCAGGTAGCATAATCGCTAAAGGCAGGAATTTACCACTGCCCAATAATGGCGAAGGATGCAGATTTAGCCTTTTCTTTACAAGAATAACAAAATCATGTAGCAGGTCTACATAACAGAAATTAGAAAAAAAATACCAAAAAATTAAAATGCCTATACTTTCTCAAATAGTAAACAAAATGCAACTGGAAAGTGAGCCAAGAGACTCGCTTTGCTTTTTTGCTATGAGCCTTGTGTGCTGATTACATCTTCTATAATAATTGTCGTGTGTCATAGCTGTGTGACCACAATTTGTTTAAAAAACCTTTCGAACTTTGTCCAAGGATATTTACTAAGAACTTTACAAGGTTTTCATAACGTGAAATTTTATAGGGAAAGAGTAGGAAATAACTGACGTCGACAGAGGTAATTTTCATTGCATCTACGGAACCTTTCTTGGAAACGAAGGGGAATAACTGACGTCTCAGGGGGTTCACTTTACCTACGGGTCATGTGCCCAATATTTGGGGGTAATCATTCATCGAAAGGCCGTATTTCTGCTCCCTGTCCCTCCTTCAGAGCCCCATGTGACGTCACAGGAACATCTTTGACGTTGCATATCTCGGTAACCATTTGTCAAAAGTATACGATCCAATACATTTTTATGATCGCTTTTTATGAAGCTCTAACTGATGGTATACACAGTTTGTACATATATGTGACTTTAATTTTGGCCTCCTAGGATAGTTAGTCAATTTGCGGTACGTATGCCAATTGAATTCACGGGAAAGATTTTGACATCTCATTCTCTCTTATGGGTTAGTTACGATAGTTACTTTATAATGTTTAAAATTCTTTGAGCAGTTCTTTTTTAAGTACTTTTTTAAGATGCACCAAATTTTGGTGCATGGGAACACTAGTCATGTATTAATGTTCTTGACAGTGAAGATTGCACATTCAAATTTGGAATAATAACTAATCCTTTCCGTGAATCACGCAACAACAAAGTCCCCGGGGGATAAAAACTATCAAGGAGGGAGACGAGGTCATTGATATTTAATAAATTTGTAGAAGAAAAATTTAACGAGCATAAAAAATTAGTATGCAATCCCCGCTATCATTACCATTTTGTTTCGATTAGAAAGAAATATAAAAATAATTTAATAAGCGCCCCACCTCGAATAAGCACCCCCTTGAATAAGCGCCCCTCCTGAAAGCCGAAATATTAAATAAGCACCTGTGCGCTTAATCGATGCATTACGGTACATCAGGAAAGGAGCAAAATGAAAAAATAAGAACTTTAGAAAAGAATTTGATTTTTATTCTAGATGAAGTAAGCTATGATCCAAATGGTGATAGTAATGCTTATGATGCCTTTATTTCATGGCTGCAATGTTATTACAAACCGAATATGAAGAACTTGATCGACGGATGTAAACGCACAATTTGGTTTCAGGTATCTACTGTTTGAAATACTATTCCTGATTATAAATCTCTGCTTTTGTAACTCTCCTAAATTAGTCTTTGAGGGAAAATAAAAACAGAATAGAATTGTAAACTTTCTGTAGAAGTGGATCCAAAACGAATTAAAAAACAATAAGTTTTAACGATGTTTGGGGTGTTCACACACCCATTTTCAAGTCAAGAATAAA
Source organism: Stomotoca atra (assembly GCA_036873935.1). NCBI lineage: Eukaryota > Metazoa > Cnidaria > Hydrozoa > Anthoathecata > Pandeidae > Stomotoca > Stomotoca atra. Next base: position 12,000 of record JAYJMG010154387.1, read on the forward strand.
ATTACAAATGTTCATGACATAAAATAGTGAAAATCTTGACAAATCTTGTCAAAAAATAACAGTTATAATAATGAAAAATAAAATAATCAGTACACTATTATAAAATAGAATCGATGACAACTATCCTAAATGACAAATAATTAGATCCTATGAGGTTGTCATGGAATTGTTGGTGTAGGCATACCCTGTGGCGACAGTCTGGTCACGCGGGCAACATACTTAACATTGACCTTTTTGACCTCTTGCCTGACTTGCTCAATTTACTTTTCAGGGCCCAGCTGGAAAACTAGCACCTACAGGTGAGCTACATAAATTTTTAGTGTTATTGCTATTGTTGCAATGTTTGTATTAATGAGACTATAATAAGAAAAAAGATTAGCATCAAAGTGTTTTGGTATCTTTACTAATAAAAATGAAAGGTAAGAAAGTGAAAACAGTCACTGAATGTATAAAGCACTGGTGTATAAAAGGAAAAATATTTACAAGAGTCATCTGTCACATTATTCAATTATTTTGTGTCAATTATGTGCCTAGTCCTGACAGGGGCTATTCTAGAGCAATTTGGACGGCGATATATCGCTTTTGGGCACACGTAATTTGGGCGCCCAAATTAAATG